>JASDQU010171260.1:14199-33248 GCA_032191745.1 Picea mariana
TGTCAAAAAGTTTTTAAAAATTTCAATTTTTAGGTGAGAAATTTTGGGAACTTAACTAGGCTTTGCGGTTGAGGATTTTAAAACTTTATGAAGTTAAGTCTATAGTTCAAGCTCATAAACCTATTGATTGAGACAGTAAATCAAACTTATCTATATATAAATTGTAGTTATGATGACTATGTTTCCTTTGGAGTTCATTGATCTTCCTAGTATAGTTGTTCATACCAGGATGGCGTTACAGATAATTAGATTGTACCGTACTAAATTGTTCGGTGTTGAGAAAGAGATTCAGTTCTAAATTATTGATGTTTAATATTAAGTAATGGTTATACTTGGTTGTAAACAATATTTGCTTGGTTTTCTTGTGTCGGGCGGGATGTAGACAACTCCATGTTCCTCAGAACAATCACCAGCCCTGAGACCTTAAATGGTTAAAATCGATGGGAACCTGGGCTTGAGCGTTGCTTATGTGTCTTGGAGGTCCTAACCATTGCAGGGTAGGACGAATGGGTAGTCAGTCTTATTATTTGTCAATTGATTGTCATTCATTGTTGGCAGAGGTTCATGTGCGTCTTAGGTCTTTTTTTTTTCATCGCATTGCATGCGTCATGTTCGTCGTCGTATGGCGACGCAGAGTCGAATGTATTCATTATCCTTGTACACACGCACACACACACAAAAAAATAAAATAAAAATTGCACTTGTTATAAGAGGTTTGTCGTCATAACGAGGAGGTTCGTTACAATCTTCCACCTAAGGATAACCACCTGTAACACCAGTTACTTATCTTTTTTACCACCTTCTTGATCAACCAACTCCATTTCTCTTTACGTTGAAAACCAGCTTTAATAAAGAATCCTAAATACTTGAAGCCCTGATCTAGCTCTATAAAATTATAAGGGAAGAGTGACTTGTAAGGAAGCATATCCAAATCCGATAAACCCGCTTGATGAAATGTAGATTTAGAAGCATTAATAGAGAGTCCTGAGCATAAACATAAGCTTTTTAGAATCTTATCGATTTCCCACCATTCCTGCACATTTGCGTTAGTCATAATGACTACATCATCAACAAAGAGAATATGTAAGATCTTTAATGATCTTGAGACTTTTATACCGACCAATCTTCCATCATTTTGGTTGTCTTTTAGCAGCAGACTCAAACCTTCCATAACTAGAATAAATAAAAGTGGGGATAGAGGACAACCTTGTCTAATACCACGACCACTCTTAAAAAAATCAGTAACCTCCCCATTAATCAACACTGCAAAAGTAGACAAAATCACACAACTCATGATCCATTGTGTCATATTCTGTCCCAATCCTATGTGGAGGAGAATCATTCTGAGCATGTCCCAATTAATACAATCATATGCTTTTTGTAAATCCAATTTTAAAACCAGGGATTTGGATTTTTTCTTTTTAATACTATGTATACATTCATGCATAGTACCTATTTCATCTTGAATCTTCCTTCCATGAAGGAAGCCCAATTGTTCCTTCGACAGAGACTTCGATAGAAAAGGTTTTATCCAGTTTGCTATAATCTTAGAGATAATTTTATAACTTAAGTTACACAGCGAGATTGGTCTGAAGTCTCCAAATTGGTTGGGTTTATTGAATTTAGGAATTAGTGTAATAAAATTAGAGTTTAATGCACCTGGAATAAAACCTTTTTGCCTAGACTCTTCAACCATATCCAACAGATCATCCCCCACAATTTTGAAATGATGCTTAAAGAACTCCATTGTCCAACCATCCAGTCCCAGACTCTTGTCCACTTTAAAGTTTTTTAAGACCTTCTGCAATTCCTCTTTATCAATCGGCTTGTAAAGAACCTCTGCTTCAGTTTCATCAATCATTCTGGGGGAAAAAGATGCCACCCTAACCTGCTCTGAAATCGAAGCTCCGTGCTTCTCCTTATAAAAATCTTTAAAGTGTTTCAATGCTGCTAACTTTATCTGCTCTTGCCCCTTGAACACTAGATCTTGGTCACCATGAATTTCCCACAGATACTTAGTATTTCTTCTAAAACTCGCAAACTTGTGGAAAAAATTTGTATTTTGGTCACCACTCTTGATCCAGGTCGCCCTATTGCACTGACGCCAACACTCCTCTGATTCCTTTAGTAAAGTATTCCTTTCCTTCTCCAAATCTTCTAGTCACATCTCCAACAAGGATGAGCTCGAACCCTCCACCAAATTCTTGATCCTAAATGTGATCTCCTGCTCCATACTAGTCAGTCAGGCAGATTTGTTTTTCTGAAGAGTCTTTTGCCAGCTTTTTGTAATAATTTTCAAGGCTTTGAGTTTCCAGACCAAGCTCTTTTGTTTCCCCTCCTCAGTAAGATATTTAGGATCTTTCCACACCTTCTGTAAAAGCAATGAGAAATCAGTCTCCTGTGACCACAGCGGATTGAACTTGAAGGGGAAGGATTTATACACCGGGGGAAGATCTAATTGGAGAAGGATTGGTGCATGGTTGGATATGAACGGGTATTCCACCTAGGCTCTATAAATATCAACCTCCTCAATAAGGTCTTTCGACAATAATGCTCTATCCAGTCTTTTGGCTACGAACTGAGTCCCCGAACGACCATTTCACCAGGTAGGCACTCTTCTCCCTGGGACCACATCGATCAACTTTTAAGTAAGAACAATATTATTGAAAAATAAAGCCAGATTACCCAATAATACATTGCCTCCCCAGATTTCATCAGAAGATAACATCAAGTTAAGATCACCAGCAAGGATAAGACTTTTTATGTTTAACAATTCAGATGAGGCCAGCTTCTCCCAGAATGGATTGCGCTCCAAACATGGACCATATACATTCAATAAGTTTATCTGTCTCTGGCATTCTAAACTGAAACTTGTCAATAGAATTCCACCACAAGTGAGAAACGGAACCAAATTGAAAAAATTGGGGTCCCACGCAACCAAAAGACCCCCAGAGGTACCAACTGAGTTAACTGCACAATATAACTAGGTTGGTCTAAGTGACTGAAAAAAGGAACAAGCCTTTTCAAAATGAACAAGGGTTTCCTGAAAAAACACAATATTCAGATGGGTCTTATCTAGAATGCAACGAACCGAGGCATATTTTAGGGCACCGCCTGTCCCTCTTAGATTCAGTGATAGAAGTATCATTACTTCTTTCGAGCCAAGGCCTTCAAAGCTCTAAGGGCCCCACCATCAGAGGAAGGAAGCAGAACAGAAGGGTCAATTGTAGCAATTGATGACTTCTTACGTGCACTTCTTGTTTTGATCAGGGAAGTCTCAATACCCAATCCCCTTGACCAAGCATATTCTTTCCCCAATTTTTTGGATGTATTCTTCGAATAACTGGCCTCCCCACTCCCAGAATCTTCAATGATGGCAGACTTTCCCAGAAACACTGGTAACTTCATTGTTGAATCAGTGTTAGAAATAAAATAGATTAAGGACTCAAGGACAACAAACAGAGTGGACTCCCCCTCTTCAGGCTCTCTATAGCCTGGAGGACAAATAGGGTTGATTGATAAACTTGGAGAAGACTGTGAGGAGTTTAAGTCAATATTTTGTGTCGCCAAATCAATGGAGGGATTACATCCAATTACCTTATCTCCAGTGGAAGTGAGACTGACATATGAAGATTTAGAAATCTCAAGCTAAGAATTAACAGGGTCAGTACATAGAGGGGTAGGTTCATCCAAAGACCAGTCCTATAACCCATTACCCTCCACATCTCTCGAACAAGACCGAGAAACCTTCACAGTAACCTTCTTAAGCCAATCTAAATTATTTACAAACTCTCTTTCCCATAAAGACAAGGAATTGTAAAAAACAGGGCAGTAAGTAAGAAGCTTACCCGATACTGAACTTTGAAAGTCCTTGTGACTGTTGTCTTCACCGAAAGAGTGAGCCGCTTCAAAACCAGTAAACTCCATCTCCAAAGACAATTCTGGTTCGTTATAAAACTGATTTGTATCATCCTGAGCCAGCTCCTCTACGGTTAAACCTTTACAATCTCTTCAGAGGTGTGTTGTACTCCGGCAGTAGCTGCACCTAAAGGGGATATTGAGGTAATCCAAGCTTTGACAAAAAATGTAAACCCCTCCATTCAATATCTAATGACTCCGACAAACCTTGGTGAATATCTATTTCTACTAAAAACTTACACACTTTGCGAGTCGAAGCTCCAAGATTCACTCTATCCACCATTAAGAATTTGCCTAGTGCATTTCCTATCCCCAACAAAGCCCCCTCATTCCAAAAAAACAAAGGGAGACCCGGTAACAAGACCTAGAGATGACGGAAGGAGAAATAATTTGTATCAGGATTAAATGCTACCCTCCACTTTTTGAGCTTTAGACTGTTAGTGCCATTTACCCACATCCCTTCTAACAAAAGTGCAACATCCTCCGGGCATTTGCATAAAAATTCGAACCATCCTTTTGTTAGGAAGAACACATCCTGGACATAACCAATGACAGGTGTCCAGGTCCGCTCTATCCAAACATGAAATTTCTCAACATTCAAATTGATGTATGCAAATCTGCCCACCAACCCACATAGTGCCAACCGACATGTGTCCTCAGGGCCAATATCAGAGCCTAGGACCATTCTTTTTATCGTTTTTTTTTCCACCCACTGCCTTCGGCCCTTTTGTGAACTAGCCGCTCTCTTTGCCTTATGGCTCGAGGTTAGTAAGGCCGAGCTTCCTTCCCCTTTCTGAGAGTTACACCCCGACACCTGAATTCTCTCCCCTCTCACAGTAACAACACCAGACCCTCTCAAAGAGTCACCGCCAGACTGTATGAACGTATCCAATGTAGGTGCATGTCGTGAGAAAAAAATGCTATCAGGTCTCTGATCAGAAGGCTTCATAGTGCTACTTTGTCTAACTGGAAGAGTACTAAGAGAAGTCCCTCCAAATGAGTCCGGTGTTACACTAGCCGCCTGCCAGAATGTGTCCTCTAACTCATTTAATAATGCATTAACTTCTTTATTTATCATCTCCATTCTACTGAGTGCCATATGGACACCACAATCAAGCAAAAAAAACAATAGACCGCGATCAACGGAGGATAGTAACCCCAGATTCCAAGGAGGAATAGTGGTAAATGTCAAGACTCCGCGGGGGCTAATCAGTTAACCACTTGTAATCCAAGTACCTAAGACTTCTGCAGAGAAATAATAAGACAAGACTTCAGGAACAATTATCCAAAAGGGTAACTCAGCCTCATGAGTAAAGGATGACCCAGAGTTAACGCAAAACAGTTACAAGTCTAATGACCGCTACTGCCAAAAGTTGTGCCAAAGTAGAGGATACAGAGTGTAAGCACTCAAAAACCTTCCTAAAAGGTCACTACTCAAGGACAAAGAAGAAAACAACTACCAAAAGGAAGAAAAATGAAGCTAACACAGTCAATTCCGAAAACCACACTCCAGAAACCAGGCTATCCAGTTTCTAAAATCAGAAATCCATCATGTTAATCAAAACAAAACAATATGAAATTGCTAAATCAGAGATCCCGCCAATAATCAAATTTGAAACCCATCAACGCCCTTTCACTCTTCACCATTTTACATCTTCATTAAATAATGAGTTAATTTATAATTATTAATAATCTATTATAAAAAAATTACCATTTATTATTAAAATAATAATAATAATAATTAAAATTTTATTATTATACCAGACTTGTATCGATATACTTTAAGGATTTAGGATGGTCATCTCAATATGCTTTAATGATTAGGATAGGTCATTGATCGTACCCCTCATTGGATGCTTTATGAGTATGAACACTGATTTAGTTTCGGTATTTTATTTATGATGACATAGACAAAAGCTATGTTCCAATCTATGTTCTTGTTTTTACATAAATAACTAATACATAAACTATTGAAAAACTCAATAATTTTTTTTATAAATCATGAAGCTTTGTAAAATTATGAATCTTCAAATACAATAAAATAATTTTTTTTTTATAAATCATGAAGCTTTGTAGAATTAATAAACTTCAAATACAATAAAATATAATATTATTGTTTAATTAATTTAATTTATTATTATTATAACTTAAGTAATTTACATGTTTTGATTTTGATTGTAACTTCTTGATAACCTGCATCTCAACATAGCTAAAAGTAAGATGGTATAAATATTAAACTTTCCTTCACCTACTTTTATTATACCTGCCGCACTAGGTATATATCGATTGATATGGATTTGATTTCATATTAATTAATAGTTGACTATAAATTTTATCAACTTTTCTAAAGTTGAACATTATATTTTTGCATTTTATTATATTTTTTAAACATTTAAATTTATTTTCTTTATTGTTATTGGTTGATCATTTTAATTTCTTATTATAGATGTGGTGGCGGCATGTAAAAAGTTATTAAATGTTTTAGTTATGTTTTGTATCATGGGTTTTTCACTTGAACCAATAATCGAGGTAGACGAGAAAGTAAAGGCTATAAAAACTATAACAACAGAGCGAGTAGCCGAAGAAGAATAAACATTTTAATAAAATTAGGAAAAGTAAACAGTGATGAGGTCCTATAACAACAGAGCAAGTAGTCGAGAAAAAATAAACATTTTAATAAAATTAGGGAAAGTAAACAGTTCTGAGACTAATACATACTAAGTAGACTCACAAAAGAATATCATTTTTTCAAATATAATATTGAATGTAGATATATAACTTTTATTTTATCATAACTACATAGCTTACAACAAGGTAGAGTAGTTCAATGGTCCCCTCAAACTAAGAAAACAACTAAAAAGACAAATAAAGGAATGTATAAATTACATTTTCATGGATTTTCAAAATAAATGGTCCAACACATCTACTTTATCTATTTATTTATTTTATTAGACATTTACAATAACTTCAAAATTCGCCCTACAAGTCTTCATGTGCGTTGAGACATTGCAATACTTTAACGTTAAGTGAGAAAAAAAACATTCAAGGGCTCCACTCACACCCAAGTACATCATCATAGTCTTTTCGAGGGCATTTTGAAAAAGAGGGCTCTTATTTTACGCCTTTATCACATAAATAAACAGAAACCATTACTATATTGTGTTAGAAAGTTAGTTAGATTTAATAGTAATCGATGTGACCAAATATCAACTACTAAAATCTATGTTGACTTACGTCATCATCTCAAAATGCACGAAACTTTATGTTGGTGAGGAGAATTAAATATCTTTAACTAACAAAGTAGCGACGGGAATGAAAGGGGACATCATCATCTCAAAATTAGTGCACCAAACTAAAGCCAGATAGGGTTGAAATGAAGAAATTAGGGATAGATGCCACGAGGGTACGGCAAAGTCGTGAAGAAGATCCCACACCCAAGAAATTCAAATTTTAATTAAAAAAACCATTGCAGAGCTCGATGCTATAATGTTAAGTGTATAAATATACTTCAATTATTTTTCTTCTATTACAACGACAATTCTTTCATACCTTTGTACAGTTGCCTAACAATAGCCTAGCCTATGATCATATAATTCAATAATTTGTAATTTGATTAGGCGACAAGATTTCAAATCTCTTAAGGACATTCTACCATTTCCACCATAATTGCATGATTTATGCATGGCTAAGTTGTTGGACAATGTTATGTGTTTGTATGTTATACGTAATACATATATGTTATATGTATTATATATAACATATATGTATTACATATAACGAAGATTCTTTCACTTAAAATTATTAATATCCTCTTAATTCTATTATTTATAATCATTATTCTCTTAATTCTATAATTTATAATCAATGATCTTGTTTTATTCTTTAATCAGACTATGGTTTCATATAAAACATATAACCTTCACAATCACAATAAAATTTGATATTTATAGCATTGGAGTGATTTTTCTAGAGTAATTGGTGATGAACTAAAAAAGAGTTACACTGCTACTCCATGTGGCATTGCTTTGCACTAACATGTATCCATCCAATTGCCTCTGGGGAATGATATCTAGAAAACTTGTGTACAATGAAACACCACCTCTGCAACTAGCGAATAAGTGTCTATCTTCACTTAACAACAAACAATCATTGAGTGAGTAATACTCCCTTTGCTACAAATGATCCAACACCTTATTAACTTTATTAGTGACATCGTGCGAATATTTTGTGATAACTTCCCTACCTAATACCTACTCCCTATGCCAAATCAACTCTCTCATTTGGGGCCTCACTGTGCAATATTATTTAGCTTATAATCTATTACTATATACACAATTAGTCTTACTCAAAAGATAACAATAATTGTTTTTGCTTAAGAAAAGGACACACCATGCCCTTAATATCACCACTAAAATATGTCAAATTTTGTCATCTTGAAAATATGAAGATCTTCTTTTTTAAAAAACTTATCAATATTAAATTTATATCGTTAATTGTTCTTGATTTCTTTGCCCTGCAAAACAATGTTTTTGCAAATAATTTTATTTTTTACTACAAGAATTATTGTAATCTATACACTTTTGGATTCATACTTAGTGACACATAATATAAAACAATAAAATCTCACACTTAGTGCAAGTAAAATACAGTTTGTAATCTCAATTACTAAATTAATGGAAGAATAAATCTTTCTTGGGCAAGGAGGATTTTACATTAAATTGACAAAAAAATTTGGAATAGAAAGTGAATTACATTAAATCGGCACAAAACTTGCATTAGAAAGTTAATGTTATTTTTATAATCAGAGTAAGATGATAATGGAATTAAAAGAAAAGAAAATCTCGCTCTTGAGCGCATTGAGCAAACTTATTCTTTGAGGCCACTTGCTTGCAAGTGATCCAAATTATTATACTATTGGTCGTTTGATTATGATCATGAGGCATTATGGATGTGATGATATGTTATTTTGTGTATTGACATAGACAGGTGCTATTGACTCGGTTCTCATGAGTGTGCAGGATTTTGGACCTCGAGGATGCAGAGGCATCGATGAAACCCCTTGGAATCCGGATCGAGTCATGGAGTGGACTATTGGGGTTTGATTGTTGTTGATATGACATATGCACATCTAATTAGATGTTATGATGATTGATTTTATTTCTGACATGATTCCTTGATGATGCAGGCTGACGACAACTTGTCGACCAGACTCACATGTGGAGTAGAGGGGTCACGCACGACAACTAGAGACTTTGAGGGAGAGGTGTGGACAACATCCCTGCCACAACCTACTAGCACTCATGTCCTGGCTCGAACTGTAGGTTAACGATTACCT
Source organism: Picea mariana (assembly GCA_032191745.1). Lineage (NCBI taxonomy): Eukaryota > Viridiplantae > Streptophyta > Pinopsida > Pinales > Pinaceae > Picea > Picea mariana. The sequence goes on from JASDQU010171260.1 coordinate 23,453, forward strand.
AGTTCGAGAAGACCCACGATGCCGCAAGGGCAGATTGCGACAGTCGCTCATGATGATTCTAAGGGGCACGCAATAAGGCAGGGGCATTATTCCTTAGAGACCCTTAGTTTCCCATAAGATCACATGGCGAAGTATTAACTCCAAGGGTTTTTGATGTATGTCAATTCAGTCAAGAGGCGAGTGGCACCCTTGGAGCACGTAGTGCGTTCTGAAGGGCACGTCGTGCAAGGGAAATAGAAAGAGGCGAGTGGAACCTTTGGAGCATGTAGTGCATCCTGAAGGGCACGTCGCGCAAGGGAAACAGAACGAGGCAAGTGACACCCTTGGAGCACGTAGTGCATCCTGAAGAGCACGTCGCGCAAGAAAAACAGAATGAGGCGAGTGACACCCTTGGAGCACGTAGTGCGTCTTGAAGGGCATGTCGTGCAAGGGAAATAGAATGAGGTGAGTGGCACCCTTGGAGCACTTAGTGCCTCCTGAAGGGCACGTCGCATTGTTAACTAATAAGTGAATAAACCTAGATGGCCTTAGAATGAATAATGCGATAAGAAAGATTTAAAAACAATTTCCCTAATAAAATGTCGCCCAACCTAGGTAAATAAAATCTAGGTCTAAGTGTTACTTGTGGTAGAAAAAAAAAATACTAATAATCATAATTAAACATGTGACGAGAAGGGGGTAAGCCATTCAATTAATTTATAAAAATCAAATTTACTTTCGGGGATTACTTTTTAACAAAAAAAGGAAATAATTTTTGTTACTTTTGCTAATTAAAAATTTATTAATTAAAAAGAAAAAGGGGAAAAAGGTAATTTCCTACACTTGCTAATTTGAGTTTTATATAAAAAGGGAAAGAGGGAAATTTAAAAGAATTAGGAAACTAAGGGAAAAAGGGGGAAACATAAAGAGAAAGGGAAACTTAAGGAAAAAGCAGAATGACTAACTTAGTAAGGAATCTTGCCTTTAAGAACTTTCTAAATTGAACTCAATTAGTAAATTAGTAAGGGGGTAAGTCATTAAAATGTGTAAGGGAATATGGGGACACCTAGGAGCGATTCTAGGAATGTTTCTAGGTGGGTGAGGGAAATATTAGCAATTAAATAATTAATGAAATTAATTTATGGTGCAATGAAGGGGATGGGTGACACATGTACGGGGAGGATTTTTCTGAATTAAATTTTTGAACAATAAATTAAATGAGAATTGGGAAAGAAATGAATTAGAAACTCTATATAAAGGAGGGAGGAGGAGGAGGAGGATGGATCTCTTCTTTCATGTGTAACATTATGATGCATAATTTTAGACTTGACTGACTTATCTTGTGGGAGTTGGGATACCCAAATCAGTGAGGAGTGGTAGCTTGGCCTTGAGAGGTGAGCTGGGAGCTAGTTTGTTCTCTGGTTTAGTGTGTGTGGCCCCTTTGTAGCTCGGGGGGCTAAGGGGAAGAAGAGTACCCCTATCATTGGCTGGGAGGTACCAGTGAAGTCTCATCAGTCAGCAAGCGAGAGCTGCACAGAGCGCACAGGACAACGACTCAGAGCTATCACCTTGGGCTACGATATGCATGCTTTTATTCTGCATGGTAGATTACTATTGACCTTACTCTTTCATTTCTTACTTTTAATTGTGTAAAGAAAGTGTTGACTTAGCATTTTAATCAAGAACTTAAATTCCCCAATGCCTTAAGCTCGCTGCTTGACTTGATTCCCTTGTCCATCAATCCTTGAATACTATGGCTATCCTTTTGGTTTTATTGATTTGTTGTGAGGATTTGTGTTTTTTACTTCATCCTCATCCCTAGATCATCAGTCCACGCCTGAGCAATCGACTAGGAGCCGGATTGACGGTCGTCACTTCGGTGTTAATAGACCTATAGATCCTAATGCCTTACTTTTCTGTGTGTGGATGTTGAGTGAAGGATATTTTTGCTCAGCCATTTACCTTACTTTTCTCTGTGCCCAGTTGATTAAAACTTCGATTTTCTCTGCGTTTTAATTGTTGAATCTTGGATAAACCCCTGAGACTTGAATGCCAATTTTTTGCGCTTTCTTGTGAATGTTTACTTCTGCGTTTCTGGTGGTTGATTCTGCTGTGTTTTCCTGTGATGGTTTATCTCTGAGTTTTTGAAGTCCTTACTCAGCCTTTACACAATAGATCCACCTTGATTCTCATGGCTCATTACCTAGATTTTTCTTTATGACTTCCATGGACCTTCCCTTCCGTGATTTACTAGGCAGCTAATTCGTTTCACTTGGAGTTGCTTTCGTTTTTGTTTACATAGAATTTGCCTCAGTTTTTAACCAATTTATTACATAGTGGTTGTGTTTCTTTGGCACTCGTTTTACTTATCTCAATCGTTTTACCGAGTCTTTACACAACAAATCATTTAGATGAAAGTTATGTGAACAGAGAAACTAAACGATGTAATTTGGTATAGTTATAATTGTTTCACGAATTTGTTATATTATACAATGAATTGTTATAGTTATATTTACCATATTGTTTATATAGCTAATATCATCAATATGGCACACAACAACTATTTACCAATAGTATTTTATAGCAATAGATAGTGATTTTTTTTATTAGGTCTAGACATGTTGATGGCAGCCATTTTGGCATAGTTGTATATTGTACAATGCTCCTTGATTTATGGCACTATTGTATGTTATAGAGAAATAATTAATGGACAACATACCTCCGCGTTCTAAACAGACAACCATATCACAATTTCCCTATGATTTGAAAGATGGGATATCATGCCATCATTTTAGACAACGATTATGTAAAGAAATAAAACCGCTAGCGAATTTATTGAAAGACAGAAAATCACAGATAGCGAATTAATGATACAAACAATGAATTGAATCATGGATTAACAACTGGAACAACACTTATATAGATAGTGAATTTATTTATATCTATGATTGTCAGTGCCTTGTATGTGAATGACAATATTGCATTAATGAAGGACGACGTTGTATTCATCGCTTTTATGAGTGTGTTTTCTTTTCCTTCTAATAATTGTGACATAATTTATTGACAACAAAATATATTCTAGCTCTTGGAAGCACACTGTGATATCGTATCAACTCAACATTTTCGTGTAGATACTTGAATGACAGTGAGTTATGATACCCTGCGATTTCCCTTTTTAGACAACGAATTACCCGACTATCCCTTAGTGTTTTCCCGTAAATGATTTGTTAGAGAGATACCGGTGTTAGGCAACGTTCCCTTGATTCATCAATCCTTCGACTTGATTCCATACAATGAGTTTAGATAGCAGATTTACCACTATGCCCCTTAAAGGAAACAAATCTCTTTTGCTAGTTCAGCTATTCTTAACCGTGCGTAATTAACTGACAGATTTAGAAATTATTAACTGAAGTTGGACAGAGATATATTGTCTTAGTTTTATATTTAAATACAACAATTATACTCGTACAAGATAGCAATATAGGTTCAGTTTTAAATAGCGAATTCACTAATTTGCGAATTCAATAGATAACTACCGTTGTAGTTGTATTTGGCGATATATCTAGTTATCGATGATACAATTATGAGCTAGGTTACACCCCTTCGTTTAGATTAACCATTGTTTTTGCCTTTAGATCATTGGTTAAGATGTTTAATGCGTTAATGACCTATAATAGTTTTTTCCTTACGATTAATCTTATTGGTTGATTATAAGATTGGGATCATCGCCTTATAGCATCCTTAAGGTTCTCCCAACAAGGAACTAGTTAAGGACCTATTGAGTCCTTGAGTGTATTTTGTAAGGTAGCTGCAAGACTGGCTTTTATGTTGGGATGGAGGGTTGGAATTATTCTGGTTGCGCATGGGTCCCTAGTGCGCCTGTCGCACTGTGGCAACATGGTTTCTTGAGATTGGACCATTGCGCGCGTGGATAAAGAAGCACACATGATATCCTGGCTTAGGATCGTGCGCCACCCGATATGGTTGATGACCGTTGTTTTTGGCAGTACTGGTTGTAACTTTTGTGTTGTCTCTCGCTTGCCAGGAGGGTTCTATTTATTGGTCGTCGAATCCGATGTGTCAGATCATGGATGTTGTCCTTTATCTTGTAGGCGTTGTTGTGTTGTGTCGGGTGGGTAATCGTATCTTTCTTGATTTACGCATGTTTTGCCTAGTTGCTCGATGTGCTAGTGTGTTGAGTCGTTGTTATCTGTTGCCTGATCTGCGCACGTGGTGTTCGTCGTCAAGTGGTGTGGTTTAACTATTGTCGTCATTGACTTCCTGCCTTAAAAAAAAAAAAATTGCACTTTTTGCTTCGTTTCGAGTCGTAACGATTAGGGTCATTACATATGGTATCAAAGCGGGTTCAACCTTATGACTGTGGATCACCAGGTTTCCACTACAGTAAACCCGTGAGTATTAACCCTTGTGTTAATTAAAAACCTTAATGTGTCCATGTGGTGATCTCATTTAGAGGACGCCACAGAGGTTCACAACGTGGTGCTGTGGAAGGAGGTGTGACACCTCTAGAAGTTCCTGCACCCTCGGAGTCAAACCCCCAAGGGGAAGAACAAGTCCTTGGGATGGATTATCTTGTTGTAAGGGATGATGATGGTCTGACAAGGCCCTTCCAGGTAATGTCAAGGGTCCTTGATTCATTATCGGTACTGAGATGAGGGTACCCCTGAGGGTCCACAACGCACCCTAGCCAGTATTGTTAGCATCCACCGAGAACTCGAGAGATTTGAGTTCCTGAGTCCACGAGTGTCGCAGGTGGCTGTGTCGTTGAGGCACGGTTGTAGACCAAGGTGTTGTGATTCACGCTTTGCGATTACAACCTCCATCATGAAGGTCCGCATGGTGGTATTTCAATTGAAGAGGAGCGCTCTTCTATGGCGGAAGATGCTCCTGCCACTTTTGAAGATGGTCGTCGACAACGTGTCATGGGAATTGTTCAAGGAACGGTTCCAGGAGAGGTATCTTTCTGAGGAATTCATTGAGCGTTATCTCAACAAGTTCGACCCCTTGCGACAAGGCAACTGCACAGTGCTCGAGTACAAGGCCCGTTTTGGAGTTGCGTCGGTATGATCCACACCAAATTACCCAGAAACTTAAGGAAGTTCAAGTTTGCCCTTACTGTTAGAATTCAGCTTCTACTTCGGGTACCAGGATTACTGGACCGAAGAAAGTGTGTTGGATTTTGGGGAGCCACATTACCAACATTACTTCCCAGAGGAAAGGGCCAGAGCATCTAGATCATCCGGACCCAGAGGCAAGGCCCATCGGATTCATACAACGATGAATAACCGTCAAGTAGAGCACCAGTCGATTGTGATGTCAGGTGTCGTCATTGACCAGACCATTAGTATTTGATAGATCCCAGTGCTACCAAGAGTTTCATTTCTGGTGCAGCGCTAAAAAGGATTAAGGTAAAGACAATCGAACAAGATGAGTTTAGCTTTGTAGAGGTGGCTTCGGGATCCAAACAGAAGGTTGGAGGAAAGGTTACGGGTTTTACCCTTAACCTGGGAGAGTTTGTCACCAGGGCCAACCTGTACGTCACGATCTTAGAATCTTATGACGTCGTGATCAGTATGGACTAGTTGGAATTGCATGAGGCGATACTCAACTATAAGATGAAATGGTTGAGATTATTCAATGAGGAGGGACAAAAACATGTGATTGTGGGTTAGAACTAGGGAGTTTCCCTGATGTTTATGTCTTCCTTGCAGTTACGGAAGAGCGTGCACAAGGGATGTAAGCGTTATGCGATCCTTGCATTAAATGAGAAGGACGTAGAAAAATTTCTAGAACACCTTCCTATGGTGAGAGAGTTTGCGAACGTTTTCCCGGAGGATTTACCTGGGATGTCGCCGGAGAGGGAATTGGAATTTACCACAGACCTAAAACCGGGGACTGAACCAATAGCGAGAACACCTTATCGTATGTCAACCTGGGAGTTACGGAAGTTGAGAATGCAACTGAAGGAGCTGCTGGACTTGGCACTTATACATCTAAGTGTGTCACCGTGGGGTGTGCCTATTATTTTAATATGAAATAAGGATGGGACGTGGAGACTCTGCATTGACTACCATCAATTGAACAAGGCAACGATCAAGAATCAGTATATGTTGCCGAGAATTGATGATCTATTTGATCAGTTGAAGGGTTCTACCGTGTTTTCAAGGATTGATTTGCGATCAGGGCATCACCAGTTATAGATCAAGGAGGATGACGTCCCTAAGACCACATTTAAGATGAGTTTTGGACATTACAAGTTTATTGTTTTACTGTTTGGACTGACAAACGCCCCAGGGGTATTTACGAGTTTGATGAATGGGATGTTTCACGAGTATTTGGACAAGTTCATCCAAGTATTCATTGACGATATTTTGATTTACTCTCGGACGATGGAGGAGCATGATGAGCACTTGTGCTTGGTACTACAGTGTCTACGAGAGCACAAATTGTATGGGAATTTGTCCAAAAGCTCGTTTTATCAATCGAAGATTCACTACTTAGGGCATGTCACCTTCGACAAAGGTATCGTCATGGATCCAACAAAGTTCGAGGCTATTATGGAATGGCCTGCGTCAACGAATGTCCCAGAAGTACGTAGCTTCACGAGTTTAGAAGGATACTATTGACGATTCGTCGAGGGATTTTCAAAGATAGCAAATCCGATTACGGAATTGCAGAAGAAGAATACAAAGTTTGTTTGGACCAAGAAATGCGCGGAGGCATTTCAGAGGCTCAAGGAGATGTTGACAACAACACCGATACTAAAGGTCCCTAACATGGACACGGAATTATTGGTATGCATTGACGCATCCAAGGAAGGCTTAGGCGGAGTCTTGATGCAAAACGGTCAAGTGATCGCTTACATCTCAAGGAAGTTGAGAAGGCATGAGGGGAACTATGCAACGCATGATTTGGAGTTGTTAACAATTGTATATGCCTTGAAGGTTTGGATACACTACCTTATTGGATGAAAAATTGAACTAAAAACGGACCATTGTGGACTACAACACATCTTTACGCAAAGCGACCTGAAGACACGACAACGACACTGGTTGGAATTGCTTAACGAGTACGACTTCGAGATTACTTACATAAAATGAACAATGAATCGAGTGGTAGATGCATTGAGTCGAAGACCACGCATCTTTTTGGTGTTGCCACTTCAGATGAATCTACGTGAAAAGATTCTAACTTTACGGCGCGACGATGACTGGTACAAAGAGGTCAAGGATTTTATCGGACAAAACACAATGATGGTACCAAGATCTGAAGGATTTACGTTTAACGAAGATGAATTATTGAAGTTTAAAAATTGGATTTACGTACCACCGAACGATGAGTTGAGGAGTTTGATCTTAAACAAGGCTCACAGAGCAGTGTACATGGCTCACCTAGGAGTCACGAAGATGAGGGTGGACCTTAAACCCTTATTCTTCTGGAAGGGATGAAGGCATACATCATCAACTATGTGGCCAGATGTATAAAATGTAAACAGGTAAAGGTTGAACATAGACATCCAACAGGTTTACTACAGCCACACGCTATTCTAGAATCGAAATGGGAGGTCATTTTGATGGATTTCATTGTTGGATTGCCACTAATGGCAAGGAGACATGACTTGATTTTTGTGGTAGTCGACACTCCAACGAAGATTGCTCTTTTTATTCCTGTGTGTACGATGTATCATGCACCTGACATAGGTAGAGTTTTCATCAGTAAGATTGTGAGGCTGCATGGCATGCCTGAGAGGATTATATCCGATTGGGGATCGATGTTTATCGGACGATTTTGGACTAGTTTCCAAGAGGCCTTGGAAACCCAACTTAAATTTAGTACAGCGTATCACCCGGAGACTGAAGGGTAGACCGAACGAATAAACCAAATATTGGAAGACATGTTGTGCATGTACGTGATGGACCAACAAAAGCGTTGGGAAGAATTCTTGGAATTGGTAGAATTCTCTTATAAGAACAACTACCAAAACACCATTAAGATGGTGCCTTTTGATTTCCTTTATGGGCGACCGTGTCAGACACCTTTGAGTTGGGATTGGCTTGAGAATAAGGTCATGGTGGGACCAGAAGCGGTCCAAGAAATGGAATATCAAATGCAAAGAATAAGATAAAGGATCAAGGAAGCGTAGGATCGGTAGAAGAGTTATGCCGATGTGCATCGTGTTGACCGTAGTTACAATGTGGCGATCGAGTATTCTTGCAAGTGAAACCGCAGAGGAGTTCGATCAAGTTTGAAAGGGGTGTTAAACTATTTCCCTAGGTTCGTGGGATCCTACAAGATTGTGGAAAAGAGAGGGTTGTGGCCTAGTAACTAGCCTTTCCTGATGCTTCAGGCATATGCATGATGTCTTTCACATCTCTATTTGAGACATTATATTAGTGATCCTACGCATGTTTTGACTTGAGTACCTTGCAGGTATCAGATGAGGGTGCGCTCACGAGTGAGCCGATCTGCATCCTGGATTGTCGCATTCGACAACTACGACGTCGAACAGTAGATCAGGTCAAGGTCCAGTGGGACAACTATAGTCCGCACTCGGTGACCTAGGAAGACACATATGATATGTGCTAGTAGTTTACATTTGTGTTTGATAGATAGAATTATGATATTGTGATACACATTCTTTCGACACGTATATACTATGAAACTTTGGGACAAAGTTTAGACCTAGAGGGGGTGTATGTAACATCCCGCTCTTACGCGCACTGAGCGAACTTATTCTTTGAGGACACTTGCTTGCAAGTGATCCAGATTATTATACTATTGGTCGTTTGATTATGATTATGAGGCATTATGGATGTGATGATATGTTATTTTGTGTATTGACATAGACATGTGCTATTAAATCGGTTCTCCCGAGTGTGCAAGATTTTTGACCTCGAGGATGCAGAGGCATCGATGAAAACCCCTTGGACTCCGGATCGAGTCATGGAGTGGACTATTGGGGTTTGAATGTTGTTGATATGACATATGCACATCTGATTAGATGTTATGATGATTGATTTTATTTCTGACATGATTCGTTGATGATGCAGGCTGACGATAGCTTGTGGACCAAACTCACATGTGGAGCAGAGGGGTCATGCATGACAACCAGAGACTTTGAGGGAGAGTTGTGGACAACAACCCTGCCATAGCCTACTAGAACTCCCATCGTGGCTCGAATTGTAGGTTAACGATTACCTAGTTCGAGAATACCCACGATGCAGTGAGGGAAGACTGCGACAGTCGCTCACGATGATTCTAAGGGGCGTGTAATAAGGCAGGGGCCTTATTCCTTAGAGGCCCTTAGTCTCCCACAAGATCACCTGGCGGAGTATTGACTCCAGGGGTTTTTTATGTCTACCAAGTCAGTCAAGAGGTGAGTGGCACCCTTGGATCACGTAGTGCATCCTGAAGGGCACGCTGAGCAAGGGAAATAGAAAGAAATGAGTGGCACCCTTAGAGCACGTAGTGCGTCCTGAAGGGAATGTCACGCAAGGGAAATAAAAGGAGGTGAGTGGCACCCTTTGAGCATGTACTGTGTCCTGAAGGGCATGTTGTGCAAGAAAAATAGAATGAGGCGAGTGGCACCCTTGGAGCACGTAGTGCATCCTGAAGGGTACGTCGCGCAAGGGAAATAGAATGAGGCGAGTGGCACCCTTGGAGCACCTAGTGTGTCATGAAGGGCACGCCGCGTTGTTAACTAATAAGTGAATAAACCTAGATGGGCTTAGAACAAATAATGTGATAAGAAATATTTAAAAACAATTTCCCTAATAAAATGTCGCCCAACCTAGGA
>JASDQU010171261.1:0-10020 GCA_032191745.1 Picea mariana
ATAATGAAAAGATGCTTAATGCATTTCCCTTTTCAAGTTTTCAAAAATGATAAAAGAAAAAAAAAAAAAATAAAATAAAATAAAAAGGGGGGAAAACTTAAAAGAAATATGATTTAGGGTTTTTGAGGAAAACCTAATGGGGTTGAGGTCAAAAGAGGATAAAAGAAAGGGGAAGGGGGAAAGGAAGAGAAAATTCAGTTGTGAGGTATTGTTATGCTACCAAACTGGAGAACTGGACTGATTGCTTGTAGGAGTTGGGGATTTTCTTAGCTGACTTGAGTGGTAGCTCAGCCTTGGAGGCAGGCTGGGAAGCTAGGCTACTGTCTGGATTGTGTGTGACCCCTTTGCTGCTCGAGGAGCTGAGGGGGAAGTAGAGTACCCCTAGCGTTTGGCTGGGAGGTACCGATGAGTCCTCTACGGTCGGCAAGCGGGAGCATCAAGGAGCACGCGGACGCCATCCAGAGCGGGTGAACGGGCCAAGGTATGTTTTTATTTGGATGAATGCTAGTCTGTGTTGTGACTGAAATTTTAGATGGATGTGTTTATTTGGATGAATGCTAGTCTGTGTTGTGACTGAAATTTTAGATGGCTGTGTTTATTTGGATGAATACTTAAGTTGTGATAAAGAATAGTTTAGAATGGTGGCTCGTTCTTTTTCTATATGGTACCGTCGTAAGGATTCTAGCAGTCTCGTATGGGTGTACTATTATTCGCTTTTATACTTGGTACAGATTAGGGTTGAGTAACTTGTTTGGGTTTATGATTATTTCATTTTTCCTTTATTGGGACAGTTTTAGGGTGGATAAATTTTTACTGGGTTCAAGGTTAGTTAGTTTTCCTTTATATTTGGCTCCGTTCTTGGTCTCTATAACATTCGTCGGTGGTTCTTATGACTATCATTCATAAAAAGTTTTATCGTGGGTTCTTTTACCTTGGGCGTATTATATCTACCATGGGCGCGTTTTTGTAGGTTTTCTTATGTATAACTTGGGCATTTTATATCTACAATGGGTGTGTCTTTTTTTTCTTTTTCTAGTAGGGTTCTCCTTTTACATTGAGCGTTTTTATATATACTATGTGCGTTTTTATTTCTTCCATGAATTGTTGCGGGTGTTTTAAATTCGTTTTTAAATGATGGTGTGCGTTGTGTATCGAGGGGCCTCTATCTACTACTGGGTGCATTCATTGGTGTGAGCATTCCCTTTTTACAGTCTAAATAAAATAAAATAAAAAACTGGTAGACTTCTTGTTTCAACGGCGTTACATATGCTCTAAAGAACCATTTCCTTTACACTTGAATACGCAAGATGAATTACCATACCTTATGTATTTCAACCACAAGAGTGATGTGCCATATAAAATAGTTATGAATGGTCTGTTATCTAAAAACAAAAAGAAATTACCACAGCCTTTGCTTGAAAGTCATTTAATCTTCGTTGTGGTAAGAAGTCATTGTTGGCTATTATCTGGAATCTAAATATGAAGTGAACCGTAGGATTTTCCTTCCTGTATGCTCGTTTATAACTTAGCAAATTCTGGAGTTGTTGAGTTTAAACACAACCTATACAATGAGAGGATTTAATGAACTGTTGTGCATCTACTTAACACCATACGTCTCTGCCTTTGCTTGCTGATCTCAAAGGTGTATATATTGGTTGACATCTTGATAATATTTTCATCCAGACTCCCGATTGTAACCCTGGTTTTTACACCAGCAATACTAAGAAATCCTACGGCCTGGTATTTGTGGCATATGTGTTGGAACAGTTACCATTTTTTGGTTGAAACATCTATTTATTTGCTGAATTAGCACACACCACTATGAGAGAATGTTGTATAATGTATTTTAGATCTGGATAGATCCTTAGTGCCCTATCTGTATGTTGAGATTCCAGTTGGGAGAATGCACCACATTTTTCCTTTTATTTTCTTCACTCAAGCGCTGCGTTGAGGAACCACCTGCAACCGTCCCCACACCTCTGCCACTGCTGTCTGTGCCCTCCTTCTATGACCTCATTACCCTCCGCAGCTGTGGAACCACCCTGACTGCATGGGCTCCTCACTATCTGGGAATTCGTAAAACTTCAAGACTGTCAGCGCCTGGCTGAATTGGGACTTTAAGCTCACCAATCCCCATAATTCACCCTACGTCCCACTCACCTGACAGAAGCAGCGCACCAGGGCGTCTACCCTGTTGCTGAATTTCTGGGAATTGTTTCATAAAAAGAAAATTTCTGGATGAGTTCACGTTTTCTTTATTTGAAAAAAGCTCGGAGGTGTAAGTTATTAATTCATGTTTATCGTTTTGACAAAACCTAAAATGAAAGCATACATTACTTGGACCATGTAAAGTAAGTGCCATAATTAATTTTAATACTTTTGCATGCGCAGGGACAACTTAGATAAGATAGGAATGTGCTGTATTGACTCTACATTTCCTGGTCTTGCAATACGTAAAAAGTAGAATGTTATGGAAAGTTTAATATGAATTATTAAAATGCATCCCTAATATTACTTTATAGAGCGTGGTTGTATTTCTACCTCGCTATTAATTAATGGCAATTGTAAATGCAATATAAGGTGCAATATAAAATGTGTTAAATAAAAGAAAAACATGGCTACTTTATATCTTGTCTTTTAAATTTGATACCTCTCAATATAACATTTAAATATGCAATCATTTTTATATATTAACCTTAGGATAAGGACGTTGTCCTATTGGAATATGATGTTATTTGGTTATTTTTATGTATGATGTCATTTATATGATGCTGTCATTTATATCATGATGCGGTCAATTATATTAGGATGCTGTTTTTTTTATGTATGATGTTATTGATATGATGTTATTTATATCATGATGTTAATTATATGATGATGTTATTTATATGATGTTAAGCTTTATGTACGATGCTGTCATGATGAGGACAAAGGATTTACTCTTTTATTTATTTATTTAACAAACAGAGTACTCCTTCATTTAATTATTGAGAAGGGTTGATTCCTTATTTAATTATTAAAGAAAAGATGTACTCTTTATTTTTAAGAGTGGATGGGTTCCTTGATCTATTTATTGAAGGAAAGGATGTACTCTTTTAGCTATTCATATAAGAAGGGATTTATTCTTTCACTAATTCATTTAAAGGAGAGATTTATTCTTGGTACTTATCAAAAGAAGGGATATATTCTTTTATGCATTTATTAAGGAGGGGTTTTGTTAAGTTATTATGACTTGGTATTTGGTTTCCTCAAGTTGTTCAAACCCTTAATGTTGATCGATTCTTATTTCTAATTTAAGGTGTACATGTCGACTTATTGAGTTTAAAATGCTTTCAATACTAACCTAAAGTTGTAATCGACAATTGGTTTATGAACCGCCTTCAGGAGATAAAACTACAATAAACCTAGACCGGTTCAGTGAAAGGTATTTAGTGTCCTTTTAGATCTTAGATATTGACCTCTAGCCAGGAATACTGGTCGGGTAGTTGACAAGGTTGTAATTAGCTTACATTTTCCTATGTGGATTGTTGTTTTTTAACCCTTATTGTACTTGGTTGTAATCAATCCCTTGTTGTTCTGCTTGTGTCGGGAGTGATCTAGACACCTAGTAAGCCTTAGTATACATGTCTGTGTGTTTTTCTGCATCAAGAATCCAATGTCGTATCAAGAGTCTTGGGCCCCTTAAAGGCAGGGTTTCCACTCTTGCGACACACCTATGGGGATTACTAGTTTCTGCCTGAGCAGTCGGCCAAGAGCCTATCTGACCTTCTCTCTCCCTGGAGCAGAGAACTAAGATTAAACACCCTACTTTCCTGTGCAGAAATAGTAAACTCTGCTACTATGGATTCTTCCTTCCAAACTGTACTATACCCTTGTGGCATTAATGCCTGGGGTTACCTGTTGTGCACCTTATGTCATGGATGTTTATTGCTTGCAGTTACTATTGTACGTCGTATGTCATCTTGTTATGTTCGTCTTGCTTGCATCATGTTAGTCGTCGGGTGGCATCGTAGAGCCCAGTGTGTCTATTTTTTATCCACATGTGCGTACACACTTTTACAAAAAAAAAAAATTGCACCTATTGTAAAGGGTTGTTGTCGCAATGGGGAGGGTTGTTACATATGGTGTCAGAGCCAGTTCGACCCGCGACTTGGGGTTCGCTACAAATTTTGTTGACATGAGTTGGTTTTATTATATTGTTGTTGATAGAGTTGATTGTGTGCATGCAGGTAATCATGGTTAGAGGACCCTTCCGAGGCAGAAAATGGGGTGCTAGGGGAGAAGGCGTGACGCCTCTGGTAGCATCCACGCCTGAGGGGTCCAACCCCCAGGGAGGCGAGCAGGTTCTCGGACAGGAGAAGATAGCAGTTGGTGATGTTATTGGGATGATGAGATCCTTTCATTGCATGTCCAAGGCTCTGATCAGCCGATTGGACAGAGACGAGGCCAAGGTGCCGGCACCTCCTGAGGTTCTGCCACACACACCGGCCGTTACAGGTAGCATTCACCGTGAACTTGAGAAGGTAAAATTTCTCGAGTTCTTTGGTGCCCCAGATGGCGCAGCCGCCGAGGCATGGTTGGAGAATATGGCAATGTGCTTTACACTTTGTGATTATACCTTCAACATGAAAGTCCGCATGGCGGTCTTTCAACTGAAGGGTAGCGCTCTTCTATGGTGGAAGACGCTCCTGCCGCAGCTAAACATGGCCGTGGAAGATGTGTCATGGGAACTATTCGAGGAACGGTTCCGAGAGAGGTAACTTTCAGAGGAATTCATTGAGCATCAGCTCAATGAGTTCAATGCGTTACTACAGGGAGGTCGTACGGTGCCCGAGTACGAGGCATGTTTTATGGAGCTTCTCTGGTATGCTCCGCACTTAGCACTGAGAAGCTCAAAGTCAATAGGTTCGTGGTTTCCCTTAACGATAGCCTGTGTGCAAAGGTTAGGATCTTGATGCCTCAAACCTTGCACGACGCAGTCCAAAAGACCCTCATAGTAGAGGAAGAGCTTGTCAGTGGGGGTCAGACCAGGACTCCAGTGAGACCCGCAGGGCAGAGTTCATCTGTTACGCCATGATATCAGACACCAACGAGACATACGCCGGGACATCGTGGCTTCTAGAGGGGATCCACTTTTTATACACCCTGACGACCGCCGCCTCAGCAGCGGACACCTTATCCAGGACCACAACAAGCAACGTCACCCGCAACAATAGTAGTTTAGGCCCATTTAGCAGAACAGACCAGGGTTTCAGGCCGGTGGGCAGTCCTCTTCTACTTCGAGTACCAGGACTACTGGGCCGAAGAAGGGGTGTTGGATGTGTGGGGAGCCACACTACCAGCATGACTACCATGGGAGATATGGGCAAGGCCCATCGGATTCATGCCACAGTGAATAAATGCCAGGCAGAGCACCAGTCGACTGTGCTCGAGACGACAGGTTCGGTCGCTGACCAGACCCTTAGTATTTTGATAGACCCAGGTGCTATTGAGAGTTTCATTTCTAGTGCAGCACTAAAAAGGATTAAGGTAAAGGCTGTCGAACAGGATGAGTTTAGCTTCATGGAGATGGCTTCGGGGGCCAAACAGAAGGTTGGAGGAAAGGTTACGGGCTGTGCCCTTAACCTGGGAGAGTTTGTCACGAGAGTCAACTTGTACATCACGATCTTAGGATCTTATGATGTCATGATTGGTATGGATTGGTTGGAAATGCATGAGGCGATACTCAACTGTAAGATGAAACAGTTGAGCTTGGTTGATGATGAAGGACAGAGACGTGTGATTGTAGGAAGAAACCAGGGATTTTCCCTATGGTTCGTCTCTTCCTTACAATTACGGAAGAGTATGCGCAAGCGGTGCAAACTTTATGTGATCCTCACGCTAAACGAGAATGGAGTAATAGAAGGTATAGAACACATTCCGGTGGTGAAGGAGTTTGCGGACATATTTCCAGAGGAGTTTCCTAGGATGCTGCCAGAAAGGGAACTGGAGTTTACCATAGACCTGAAACCGGGAACTGAACCGATAGCAAGAGCTCCTTATCGGATGTCGACCCCGGAGTTGCAAGAGTTGAAAATGCAACTGAAGGAGTTGTTGGACCTGGGACTGATACTTCCTAGTGTGTCTCCATGGGGTGCACCAGTTATTTTCATACGAAAGAAGAACGGATCATGGAGGCTTTGCATTGACTACCGTCAACTGAAAAAGGATACGATAAAGAATCAGTATCCCTTACCAAGAATTGATGATCTATTCGATCAAATGAAGGGTGAGATGATGTTCTCCAAGATCAATTTGTGATCCGGGTATCACCAGTTACGGATCGAGGAGGATGAAATCCCTAAGACCGCCTTTAAGACGAGATTTGGACATTACAAGTTTATTGTTTTGCTATTTGGACTGACAAACGCCCCAGGGGTATTCATGAGTTTGATGAATAGGGTGTTCCGCGAGTACTTGGACAAGTTCGTCCAAGTATTCATTGATGATATTTTGATCTACTCTCGGATGATGGAGGAGCATGACGAGCACTTGCGCTTGGTACTACAATGTTTACGAGCACACAAATTGTATAGGAAGTTTTCCAAATGCTCTTTTTACCAATCGAGGATTCACTACTTAGGGCATGTCATCTCCAGCGAAGGTATCGCCGTGGATATAGCCAAGGTTGCGGCTATTATGGAATGGCCTGTGCCAACGAATGTCACAGAAGTGCATAGTTTTATGGGATTAGCCGGATACTATCGACGGTTTGTCGAGGGTTTTTCGAAGATAGAAAATCCGATCACGGAATTGCAGAAGAAAAATAAGAAGTTTGTTTGGACAGAGAAATGCGCGGAAGAATTTTGGAGGCTTAAGGAGTTGTTGACAACCGCGTCGGTACTAAAGGTCCCTGACATGGACGCAGACTTCTTGGTATGCACTGATGCATCCAAGGAAGGTTTAGGTGGAGTCTTGATGCAGGACGGACGAGTGATTACTTACATTTCGAGGAAGCTGAGAAGGCATGAGGAGAACTACGCGATGCACGATTTGGAGTTATTAGCCATAGTATATGCCTTGAAGGTTTGGAGACACTACCTTGTTGGATGAAAATTTGAATTAAAGACTGATCATTGTGGACTACAACACTTTTTTACGAAAAGTGACCTGAACGTGCGACAATGACGTTGGTCGGAATTGCTTAGCGAATACGACTTCGAGATTACTTACATAAAGGGAACAGTGAACCGAGTGGCGGATGCCTTGAGTCGAAGGCCACGCATCTTTTCGGTGTTACCTCTTCAGACAAATCTACATGAGAAGATTCTCACCTTACAGGGTGATGATGTCTGGTACGCCGAAGTCAAGGATTTCATCAGACAAAACACAATGATGGTACCACGTTATGAGGGATATTCATTGGATAGCGATGGTTTAATGAGGTTTAGAGGTCAGATTTATGTATCGCCAAATAACGAGATGAGGTTGTTGATCCTAAGTGAGGCTCATAAATCAGTTTACATGGCTCACCTGGGAGTCACGAAGATGAGGGCAGACCTTAAACCCTTATTCTTCTGGAAGGGAATGAAGGCCGACATAGTCAACTTTGTGGCTAGATGTCTAGAGTGTCAGCAGGTAAAGGCTGAACATAGACACCCGGTAGGATTACTTCAGCCACATGCCATTCCAGAATCGAAATGGGAAGTTATTTTGATGGATTTTATTGTTGGATTGCCACTGACGGAAAGGAGACACGACTCGATTTTTGTAGTAGTAGACACTCTGACGAAGAGTGCTCACTTTATTCCTGTGCATATGACGTATCAGGCACCTGACATAGCGAGAGTTTTCATCAGTGAGATTGTAAGGCTGCATGGCGTACCTAAAAAGATTATATCTGATCGAGGCTCAATGTTTACTGGATGATTTTGGATGAGTTTCCAAGAGGCATTGGGAACCCAACTTTATTTTAGTATTGCGTATGACCCAGAGACCGATGGGTAGACCGAACGAATGAACCAAACCTTGGAAGACATGTTGCGCATGTACGTGATGGACCAACAAAAGCATTGGGAGGAGTTCTTGCCTCTAGTAGAGTTCGCTTACAACAACAGTTATCAAAGCACCATAAAGATGGTGCCTTTTGAGTTCCTTTATGGGCGACCATGTCGAACGCCCTTGAGTTGGGATCAGCTTGAGGATAGAGTCCTGGTGGGACCAGAAGTTATCCAAGAAATGGAAGAGCAGATGCAAACCATAAGACAAAGGATTAAAGAAGCGCAGGATCGACAGAAGAGTTATGCCAATGTGCATCAAGTCGACCATAGTTACGAGGTCGGTGATCGAGTCTTCTTGCAGGTTAAACCGCATAAGAGTTCAATCAAGTTTGGAAGGGAGCTAAAATCTCTCCTAGGTTCGTGGGACCTTTCGAGATTGTGGAGAGAAAGGGTCTTGTGGCCTATCGACTAGCCTTGCCTGATTCTTTGAGGCGTATGAACGATGTTTTTCATGTATTTGTTTTGAGACATTATATTAGTGATCCTACACATGTGATTGACCTGCGTTCCTTGTAGGTATTGGATGAGGGAGGGCTCATGGCTGAGCCGGTCCGCATCTTATATCACCGCGTTCGACAGTTACGACGTCGAATGGTAGATGAGGTCAAGGTCTAGTGGGATAGTTATAGTCCACACTCGGCGACCTGGGAGGACACAGATTATATGTGTCAGCAGTTTCCATTTTTGTTTAATAGATAGACTTATGATACTATCATACTTTTATTTCTGCATTTATACTGAGAAACTTCAGGACAAAGTTTAGACCAAGAGGGGGTGTATGTAACATCTCTCTCTGGTGCACTGAGAAACTTATTATTTGAGGACACTTGCTCGCAAGTGATCTGGACCTTTTTGATGTTAGACCTTTTATACTTGATTATGATGCGATTGACAGATGACATGATGTGTTACTATTTGATGTAGACAGGTGCTATTGACTCAGTTTTATTGAGTGTGCAGGGTTTTTGGACCTTGATGATGTAGAGGCATCGGTGGAACCCCCTTGGACTACGGATTTAGTCAGGGAGTGTGCTATCTGGGTTGATACATTTACTGTGATGTTTCATTGATTTGATGATTTGATGTTGACATTTCTGACATGATTGTTGGTGATGCAGGCTAACGATGGCTTGTCGACCAGACTCACATATGGAATAAAGGGGCCACACACGATTTGCAGAGAGGTTGAGGGAGAGGGGTGGACAGTAGCCTTGCCACCACCTACTGGCACTCCTGCTGTGGCTCGAACTGTACGTTAACAATTACCTAGTTCGAGAGGATCCACGATGCCGTGAGGGTAGACTGTGACAGTCGCTCACGATGATTCTAAGGGGCATGCAATAAGGTGGGGGCCATATTCCTTAGAACCCTTAGTCTCCTACAAGTTCACCTGGCAGAGTGTTAACTCCAGGGGTTATAGATGTCTACCAATTAGTCCAGTTGGCGAGTCACACCCTTAGAGCACGTGGTGCATCCTGAAGGGCACGTTGCACAAAAGAAATTCGAGAGGCGAGTGGCACCCTTGAGCACATGGTGCGTCCTGAAGGGCACGTCACAGTAATGTTGGATGAAGGAGTCAGTCTAAATGACCCTAGGACATCAACACCTGATTAAATCCTTAAACAATTCCCCTAACTAGGCGTCGCCAGTTCAGAATGTGAGCCCTATGTAAAAAAAAAACATAATTCAAGACTATACATTAATATTCATTACCACTATGATTTGCAACCTCCACCTAATCCAAGGAGTTTCCTTCCTTGATTTAATACATAAAACAATTCCTATTTTAATTGAATTCATAGAGTAATTCCTTCCTAAATCGCATACATAAGGCCTTTCCTCGTTCCCAGTAATAAGCGTGATAATTTACCTTTTTAGTGAGGGTACTACTACTTCGCCCTAACTTAATAATCAAGACCTAACCATATCCTAATAACAATGCCATTATATTCTAGCTCACAATAGCTCTGCCATTCAAATA
>JASDQU010171261.1:10690-21008 GCA_032191745.1 Picea mariana
TGTTATTCGCTTTTATACTTGGTAAAGATTAGCATTGAGTAACTTGTTTGGGTTTATGATTATTTCGTTTTTCCTTTATTGGGACAGTTTTAGGGTGGATAAATTTGTACTGGGTTCAGGGTTAGTTAGTTTTCCTTTATATTTGGCTCCGTTCTTGGTCTCTGGAACATTCGTCGGCGGTTCTTATGACTGTCATTCATAAAAAGTTTTACCATGGGTTCTTTTACCTTGGGCGTATTATATCTACCATGGGCACGTTTTTGTACGTTTTCTTCTTTATAACTTGGGCGTTTTATGTCTACAATGGGCATGTTTTTTTTTTTTTTCCAGTAGGGTTCTCCTTTTACATTGAGCGTTCTTATATATACTGTGTGTGTTTTTATTTCTTCCATGAATTGTTGCGGGTGTTTTAAATTCGTTTTAAAATGACGGTGTGCGTTGTGTATCGAGGGGCCTCTATCTACTACTGGGTGCATTCATTGGTGTGAGCGTTCCCTTTTTACAGTTTAAATAAAATAGAAATAAAAACTAGTAGACTTCTTGTTTCAACAATGTTACATATGCTCTAAAGAACCATTTCCTTTACACTTGAATCCGTAAGATGAATTACCATACCTTCTGTATTTCAACCACAAGAGCGATGTGCCATATAAAATAGTTATGAATGGTCTGTTATCTAAAAAAAAAAAGAAATTACCATAGCCTTTGCTTGAAAGTCATTTAATCTTCGTTGTGGTAAGAAGTCATTGTTAGCTATTATCTGGAATCTAAATCTGAAGTGAACTGTAGGATTTTCCTTCCTGTATGCTGGTTTATAACTTAGCAAATTCTGGAGTTGTCGAGTTTAAATGCAACTTGTACAATGAGAGGATTTAATGAACCGTTGTGCATATACTTAACACCATACGTCTCTGCCTTTGCTTGCTGATCTCAAAGCTGTATATATTGGTTGACATCTTGACAATATTTTCATCTGGACTCCCAATTGTAACCCTTGTTTTTACACCAGCAATACTAAGAAATCCTACGGCCTGTTATTTGTGGCATATGCGTTGGAACAATTACCATTTTCTGGTTGAAACATCTATTTATTTGCCGAATTAGCACACACCACTCTGAGAGAATGTTGTATAATGTATTTTAGATCTGGATAGATCCTTAGTGCCCTATCTGTATGTTGAGATTCCAGTTGGGAGAATGCACCACGTTTTTCCTTTCATTTTCTTCACTCAAGCGCTGCATTGAGGAACCACCTACAACCATCTCCACGCCTCTACCACTGCCATATGCACCCTCCTTCTGCGACCTCATTACCCTCCGCAGCCGTGGAACCACCCTGACTGCATGGGCACCTCACTATCTGGGAATTCGTAAAACTTCAAGATTGTCAGCACCTGGCTGGATTGGGACTTTAAGCTCACCAACCCCCATAATTCACCCTGCATCCCACTCACCTGACAGAAGCAGCACACCAGGCGTCTACCCTATTACTGAATTTCTGGGAATTGTTTCATAAAAAGAAAATTGTTGGATCAGTTCACATTTTCTTTATTTGAAAAATGCTCGGAGGTGTAAGTTATTAATTCATGTTTATCATTTTGCCAAAACCTAAAATGCAAGCATACATTACTTGGACCGTGTAAAGTAAGTGCCATAATTAATTTTAATACTTTTGCATGCGCAGGGACAACTTAGATAAGATAGGAATGTGCTGTATTGACTCTACATTTCTTGGTCTTGCAATACGTAAAAAGTAGAATGTTATGGCAAGTTTAATATGAATTATTAAAATGCATCCCTAATCTTACTTTATAGAGCATGGGTGTATTTCTACATCACTGTTAATTAATGGCAATTGTAAACGCAATATAAGGTGCAATATAAAATGTGTTAAATAAAAGAAAAACATGGCTACTTTATATCTTGTCTTTTAAATTTGATACCTCTCAATATAACATTTAAATATGCAATCATTTTTATATATTAACCTTAGGATAAGGGCATTGTCCTATTGGAATATGATGTTATTTGGTTATTTTTATGTATGATGTCATTTATATGATGTTGTCATTTATATCATGATGCGGTCAATTATATTAGGATGCTGTTATTTTTATGTATGATGTTATTGATATGATGTTATTTATATCATGATGTTAATTATATGATGATGTTATTTATATGATGTTAACCTTTATGTATGATGTTGTCATGATGAGCACAAAGGTTTTACTCTTTTATTTATTTATTTAATGAACATAGTACTCCTTCATTTAATTATTGAGAAGGGTGGATTCCTTATTTAATTATTAAAGAAAGATGTACTCTTTATTTTTAAGAGTGGATGGGTTCCTTGATCTATTTATTTAAGGAAAGGATGTACTCTTTTAGCTAGTCATGTAAGAAGGGATTTATTCTTTCACTAATTCATTTAAAGGAGATATTTATTCTTGGTACTTATCAAAAGAAGGGATATATTCTTTTATGCATTTATTAAGGAAGGGTTTTGTTAAGTTATTATGGCTTGGTATCCGGTTTCCTCAAGTTGTTCAAACCCTTAATGTTGATCGATTCTTATTTCTAATTTAAGGTGTACATGTCGAGTTATTGAGTTTAACATGCTTTCAATACTAACCTAAAGTTGTAATCAACAATTGGTTTATGAACCGCCTTCAGGAGGTAAAACTACAATAAACCTAGACCAGTTCAGTGAAAGGTATTTAGCATCCTTTTAGATCATAGATATTGACCTCTAGCCAGGAATACTGGTCGGGTAGTTGATGAGGTTTTAATTAGCTTACATTTTCCTATGTGGATTGTTGTTCTTTAACCCTTATTGTACTTGGTTGTAATCAATCCCTTGTTGTTCTGCTTGTGTCGGGAGTGATCTAGACACCTCCTAGTAAGCCTTAGTATATATGTCTGTGTGTTTTTCTGCGTCAAGAATCCAGTGCCGTATCAAGAGTCTCGGGCCCTTTAAAGGCAGGGTTTCCACTCTTGTGACACACCTGTGGGAATTACTAGTTTCTGCCTGAGCAGTTGGCCAGGAGCCTATCTGACCTTCTCTCTCCCCAGAGTAGAGAACTAAGATTAAACGCCCTGCTTTCCTGTGCATAAATAGTAAACTCTGCTACTATGGATTCTTCCTTCCAAACTATACTATACCCTTGTGGTGTTAATGCCTGGGGTTACCTGTTGTGCGCCTTATGTCATGGATGTTTATTGCTTACAGTTACTGTTGTACGTCATATGTCGTCTTGTTATGTTCATCTTGCTTGTGTCATGATAGTCGTCGGGTGGCATCGTAGAGCCCAGTGTGTCTATGTCTTATCCACACATGCGTACACACTTTTACAAAAACAAAAATTTGCACCTGTTGTAAAGGGTTGTTGTCGCAACGGGGAGGATTGTTACACACATGAATTGAATAACAGGATGCAAAATGAAATAATCTGGAAAAATCGTAAGTTACTAGGATAGGGATACAAATACACCATATTTTTGAAAATATAGGATCTTAATACAACATAAAATGTCCAGTACAAAATATATGAAAATATTTTTTATAATTAAAAAAAAATCATGCTTTATTATTTAACAATGGAGATATTTTGATCCTTTAAAAATTTGCAGACCGATTACAGATTTTGTACATAAATATCTGGGATTTCTACCAGATTCCAAAATTGGTAAACATAAGTTTTGAGGCTTCATGTCTCAAAAAATTTCTATGTAAGAAAAAAATCGATAAGCGGGAGAATTAATGTCGAATAGAATCTCAACATAATGACATGTTGCTTCCATCAATTCCCCCTGGAATCTTGTAAGGTAGAAATTAGGGGAGGTTTCAAATGAAACATATTTTGGATTTTCCTTCATCTTCAAAACTCCTCTTGTAAAATCCATATTGGTTATTTATGATTCTTTTGTAAAGGGTTAGAAAACAATTACATATTTGGGAGACATTGTAGGTTTGGGGCCTCCTCTATCGCTTGATCTAGGGTCTCCTTTATCACTCCTTTGTCTCACTATCATTCCTTTATCACTCTTTGTCTCACCATGTCTCATGTTTTGTCTCTTGCAATCAGGGTCAGGCTAGGTCAATCGAAATGATTTGATTTCAGGGAATTTTCTCTTATCAAGAGGGTTTTGTTAGTCATTTTCTTTGGTTTTTCAATTTGATGCATGTTTTAAATTTTGGCGGGTTCTATAAAATATATATTATTAAAATGACATATAATATAACAAATATATATACAATTTATATTATCTAATTTAAATTGTACTATATAACAAATAGAAAATAAAGTTTATAATAAAGTTTATATATAATACAATTTATATTAAATTTTTATATATAATACAATTTATATTAAGGTTGTTGGGGTTATACGGTTTCTGGGTAAAGGGTTAGGTGTTAACAATTTTGGGGGTTAATTAGGTGTAAGGTGTTAATGGGATTAGGAGTTACTAATGATAGGGATTAGGTGTTATATATATAAGTGGTTAGGATAATATGGGTTTTTAGGTTAGTGAATTGGGCATGATATAAACGATCATAGTAATATGATGTAAAGGGGTTACATGGATTAGGGATGTCATCATCGACAATGATGACTAAAATGATGATGATGAAAAATATTATCATGAGGATGACGATGACAATGATGATGAAGATGACGATGACACTAACAATGACAATGATCATGCTGATGATGGAAAAAATGGCAATGATCATGATGATGATAATGACAATGCAGAAAGAAAATGATGATGACATTGACGATCTTGATGATGACAATGAAAATGATGATGATTGTGACAATGAAAATAATGATGAAATTAATTATGATGATGGAAATGAGGATGACAATGACGATGGTGATGATGAAAATGGAACACGATGATGAATATGGAAATGTTGACGATCACGATGATGATCATGATGATCACGATGAAAATGATAATGATGATCACAATGATGATAATGAAAATGGAATAAAATGATGATGGTGTTGATGATATTGATGATGAAAATTAAAATGACAGTGATGATAATGACGATGACAATATTGATCACGATAACACTGAAAATAACATGTAAAATATCTACATTCAATAATATCTAAAACAAGTATCATTAAGTGAATGATAGGAATACCTTAATGAGATCCTCTATGTTTCGATAATAATTTATTCTCTATTAAAAAGGGCCAACCATGTGAATTTGGAATCTCATTTGTCCCCTCCCCCCTCGCATCACTTTCAATTCCAATAATTGATATTAAATTAAACAAAATCTACATAGTGAATAATTTATAATGTAAATAAATTTTGTCTTAAAAATATTTAGAATCACTTTTTAAATTTATGTTTCTTAGTTTTCATAAAATTGTTTAGTAAATAATTAGACGTAGATTGGTCTTCATCCCCTTTAGATACTGCATCCTCTTATGGACGTGCTCCATGAATATACATCATCTCCACCATTGTATTACTTCTAGTAGTACGATCTACAAGTGGACGTTGTTGTACTACAAGGGAATCCACTAAAAAAATATAAATTGTTATAAGGACATGGTTATAAGTTATTATTATTCATATTCACAGTGTTTCATTAATACGAATATCATGACTATGTTTTTTACCCGTAGGAGTAGTCGACATGACCATTGGCATTGGTCAATGTTGCATGGTTAATCTTGGTGACTATGAAGATTACAATGAGGATGATAAATACCATGATGATGATTATGATGATTATGACAATGGAATATGATGATGATGTAAATGATGATGATGATGAAAATGAAAACGATACGTTGATGCAAACAATGAGGATGAGAAAGATTATGAAAATGGAAGACGATGATGATGGAAATGATGATGATGGAGATGATGATGGAAGTGACTATGATGAAAATTAAAAAGTATGATGATGATGATAATTATGAAAACCACGACAATGATGAAGATGACAAAAATGACAAATGTTTTTATGACGATGACAATTGAAACAGTGACAATGATTATGGTGATGATGATGGAGATGATATCATTGATATTCTTCTTCATCCAACTTTACAACTGTATCATTAGGTACATAATTTATGTTTAAAGGATTGGCTAGATCAACATCATCATCAATGTCATTTTAGATCATAATATCATCGAAAATATCATCATTGAGAACATAATTGTCCTATACATCTGGTTGAAATTATTCGACTTCTTTGTCTGAAATTACATATGTCTCATGCTCCTCTACACTTTCTTCTTATTTAATATCATCTTCTTCTAGTACATTATAATTTACAATCCTTCCTATTGGATCCTATCTAACAATGTATGACTCACCTATTTTAGTTGGAACCTCTGAATAAAACACCTCCTGACATTTTCTTGGAACAACATAAGTTTATGTACTAGGCTCAAATGGCGTTTTATTAACCAGGGTAAATCCGTTGTGATGATCAATAATAATTCTTTTGGGATTAGATTCATTCATTCATAACTTGTACCATTTGACATCAAACAAAACTAAATTGAAGGAATTAATGCCACACTCAATTATATCATTCAAATACCCATAGTATGTATTTTCGAATACTTTTGGATGCATTTCACTTCGACAGGAAACATTAGTGACATGAAAGAATGAGTTTGCCCCATTATCAGATGTTATCTTCTTATCATCCAATTTTTTTATGCAAAATTTATGGTCATTGCACCACATATCCTTTTAGTGTTCATCTACAATATGCCTAACACATAAAAATGCATTGTCAATAAATAAACATATTTAGACTTAGTAACAATTTATTAAAAAACACACACTATGACCTAGATTGATATAATGGAAACATGATCTGAGTGAATTATATATATTCTTTCCTGTTTATATTTTAAACCATGTGCTAAATAAATTTCCCTCTGAGTAAGATTGGTATATGTTGGCATTATTGATCTATGTTGTCATTGATGGAAGCACGAGTCAAATATATACAGTAAGAAAGGAAAAATGAAGATCACCATGGGGAAGAAGCAATTTGTGATCACTGTTGATCACGATAGGATCGCCAATGATCCTATGTTCCTAAATATTAGGAAAAATAACATGGAGATAATCCACGTCCAAAGTAATGAAGAACAAGGAATTAAGAGATAAGTAGGGTGAGTGACTAAAGATCAATGAATAAAAGAAAAAACAAACAATTATTAAAAGATCAAGAGAAATAGTGATGAACAGATAAAAAAGAAGAGCATTGAACACCCTTAGAAATGTGAGGAAACTTTGTTATAGTCAAAAAAAATATCAACCATTGATCAAAAACTAGTGGAAGGATGGCATAAGTTTGGACACTTATCCACTTCCCCACTTTGATGATTACTAGAGACAAGGAAGAATCCATGAAATCTCAAAGTCATGAAATAAATGCCAACCATCAATCATGAAGGAGCTTCATATGAGTTCTCAACTATTAGATAAAGATTCAATTTAGAATTAAATGTTGACCATGGATCTGGAATGGAAATATTGAACTGTCAGATTGTACTAAAGGAAATAAGGTGGTCAACTTCGGTGTTCACCACTCTAGTGATAAGAAGTTCAAAAAAACCAAGAATACCTGAAGGTCAGAGCCTTGAAGTCCCGAAGTGAGTGAGGGACATCAAATCTAGGAAATTCATGGTGACCATTGGATGAGGATAGGTGAGTCCAATGGTTTTCAACTCCAGTGCTGACCACTCCAATAAAAAGAAGTCTAAATCATGTAGAAATACCCAAAGTAAAAATCCCCAAAGTCATGAACTCCCAATGACTGTCATATCAAAGGAAGAGTTGGGAAATCCCACCAACTATTGATCAATATAAAGTGGAATGATACGGTAAGGCTTAAAATCCTAAAGTCCAGAAGTAATTCTAATTGTTGATCCATTTCAGGACCATTCTCGACCATTGGATAAAGTAGTATAAGGATAGGATAAGAGGGGCCAAAGGAACAAAGTCCTGGAGTAAACAAAGGTCATTGGATCAAGACAAGGAAAGATAAAATGGTGGAAAAACATATTCAACAGTTCGGGGATGATCCAAGGTTGATATAAAAGTGAAAAACTCTTGGATCCACGAAGTATTGAAGCTAACAATTGAAAATACATGATCCAATAGGGAGACATGTGGTAGGAGACAGAGATGACATGTGGCCCAATCTGGTGGTAGAAAATGTCAAGGTCCATGTGGCACATAAGGACCTTGAAATTCATGAATTAGGGTGATACATTGCACATATAATTAGGGTCCACATAATCTGGAGTGATGTCAACAATCCATGTCACTCTAGGATGACTAACTTTGGGGATATCCAATATTTTTTTATCAACTGATCGTCAAAGGTGGAATCAGAAAGTAACATTAATTGGAGATCTAATTTAGGAGCATTCTCAATTGTTGGCCCTGAACTAAGTTTTAAGGATCCTTGGTCATGTTTGACCTATATTTGGGACTTCGACAGGATGTTGAAGGAAGATCACAAGACGAAGCAAAGATCGTAGGATCTCGGCCCCTTTTTTTAGGGATTTTTGGGTTTTGGGCTTATGTAACGGGTATGGGAATGTCGGCCCATGGGTTTACCCATGTTTAGGCCTAATTTTGTAATTTATAAATAAAGTAGCTAGGCGATGTAAGAAAGAGGGAGGAAAAGGTGGGATGCTAAGTGCTAAATTCCAATCTATGTGATCAAAGGACTGTAAGAGCTCTGTGCATGCTGTGTGAAACTTGCAAGGCTGAGTGCAAGTGAATGTAAGACATTATGAAGAGACTTTGTGCTGTAACACAAGGAAGGAGGATCTAGTGGAGAGTGCACACATCTCCTGTATTATGTGAAGTTGATCTTAAGTCTCTCTACATGTAAGAAGATTAAGAGAGGATAATAAAGAAGATGAACAGTTGGTGGATGTAGCCCAGGGGTGGGCTTGAACCATGTATATGCTATGTTTCTCTACTTGGTGCGATGTATTGATGTGTTTATATGTTTACCTTCTTAGTCTTTTGATATAGATGAATGGTATATAGATATGTTACTTCTATGTACTTAATAGTATGGATGAATACTTGATCTGGACTATGTGGATGTTCTTAGTGCTTGAATATAGTATATCTGGTTGAATACTGCAATGCTCTGTAATTAGGGTTTAACTGCGTTGTAAACTAATATTGAATATTGATGAACTATAAATACCAAGTTCTATGTTAAGGTGTTACAGTCATAGATCTGTGTCCCAACTATGGTTTCATACACTGGAGTCTTACAACCACCCCTACCTCTACCTCGGGTGATAATTCATTTGCTTCGAAGGTGTTGTCGAAAATTGTAGATAGTTAGGGTTTTGTTGGTGCATTGTTGTAGCGTTGAACCCTGGGTCTGCCCCTATGTCAACATCAACCATTGATCAAACATAGTGGAAAAATAGAGTAAGCATGACATGTTAACCAACAAGAAGCAGTTTCCATCGTTTTATGACTTATTTGGGAGGCAAACCTCTAGAGGAATTGAACTACTTTAAAATTATATTAACCCAGAGTCCCAGAGTCACGAATATCGGAAGTTCCAGAGTAGATGAAAACCATTCACCTCAATTGAATATTAAGTTAGATTCATCGATCATCTGAAAGACAAAGTTCAACAAATGCGCAAGGATTAGAACAGACCATCAATATGATAAGTTCAAGAGTAATTATATCCATTGGATTAGATAGCATGAGATGTAGCCACTCCAAAATGTAATAATTCCATAGGAATACAAGGATTGAAAAGGTCGGAATCTCGAAGGCTAAAGTAGCAGAGAACCTGGCTCCAACATCAGTGATGTGATAAGATAAAAACGATGATAAGGAGCGTAAATGGGATAGTTTAGTAAATAATCCCTTGGACACTTGAATACAGTCTCATGTAGAAAAATAAGGGTGGAAGGATAAAAGTGATAACATAAAAACATTTGAAATATTTAAGATTTTGGTCTTGAGACCGTGGTGACAAAGGGAAGTGGGTTGAGGAAAGCGCCATTGCAGAATTTTATTTCTATGAATAGTTAGGGGCATGTGAAGTAATTTGACGAGGTTAACAATATAACATACAAAGAGATAGTAAAATCTTGAATATGATTTGTTGAGGAACTCAGGATGAAACCAAATCATGGGAACATTATAAGGAGTCAATCCATACCTATGATCAATTCATGTAGATGAAATTTAAATCAAGATTAATCTTATAATTAATGGGAAACTTACATGATAAATTAATGAATAAAAGGAGAAGATTAT
>JASDQU010171264.1:0-21145 GCA_032191745.1 Picea mariana
TATTTGGGTGTGGATGAAAAGGGGCATTTAATAAATATATCTTGAATGAGTTAGCATTTCATTCTTTCCTTATGCCAACTTCAAAGATTATGTACAGAAGGTAGTCTTATAAATAAATAGCTAGTCAGGTTAATAGTGATTAGTGCCTTGTTAAAATTTCAGAAGGTGGGTACCCACTAAAATCCTCTAAGCTCAAGGATTTCAGTGGGTTTTTGTGGATGTCACAACAAATGGTGACTTGCTAGGAGAACCAATTATCTCTGTTCTAGATATACCTCCAAGTTATCTGCATTCAATATTCATATATTATAAAAAAATTATAGTTCAATTTGTACCGTGGACTTCACATCACTTTCTCTTACCGAAAATGAATAGGAGGAGTTAATTTAGTTCATAAATCTAGGAGGAGTTGGACACCACATAAGTGTTTTCTTGACTGTTTATAGACCGATGTGTGTTCCTCGTCTCTTATTTCCTGGGATTGCTTCACTATCAACGAGCATCCATAGCCCCAACGAAGTTACCTCGGTATCATATAACCACATCCCTGCTTCCAGTGACTATCCATAGACCTGACGAGTTTACTTATGTTCAATAAGATTTCTGTGGTGAGAGTTTTCAGTCAAGTTCGAAAAAACCACAGTTTCGTTGATGGATTGTCGACGTTTCAGATCCATATCAGGATCCATCTTCAGGACAAGAAGCCCGGGTTATGATTTAAGAGAGACACTTCTTATAAATGCTAAATGGATAGAGGAGAGCTTAAATGTCGGCTAGGAAGAATCCTAATTCTCCATTAATTAATTAAGTTTATTTATAATGTTTTATTTTTAGTTATTCAAATTGTTATTTTATAATTTGTTCTTAGGTTTTTATAGTATTTGGACTTTTCATTTCATTTTAAATTCTAATGTTGTTTATTATTTGAAAGGCTTCTAAAAATATTTTAAAATTTTATATTTTTAATCAAGTATTCAAATTATTTTTATTAAAAAAATAATAATTTGTAAAGATCTTAAGTAATGATTAATGAGTGTATAGAAAAACTTTTATATTTTAGGATTTATTGAATTAAAATTGTTTATAATTAAAAATTAGGGTTTACCTAAAGTTGATTGTTTTAATTATTATTCCTTTTTATTAAGGGGAGCCAAATTTCATTCAGTTCTAGGCCATTATCTCTATTAAGGTTGTTTGGATTTATTTGAATTTCGATTGCTTCCCTAATGCAACGTTTAAATAGGTGATCCTCCTTTGCAAGAATTTTTGTCTCTTCAAGGCGTACATGGTGTTTTGTTTTCAGGGAGTGTTATGCTAAGGCTGATGTACAAATGAACTCATTCTTTATGTCGGCTCCATGTTCTTTAATTCTAATTTGAAAGGAGCACCCAGTTTCGTCGATGTAGCATTTACCACATGAGCATTCAATCTTGTAAATTCCTTTGCATTTGTGCAGATCAAGTTTATCTTTGACAGATCGCATATTTTGTTTGATGGTTTCATGTGGTTTGAAGGAGGTCCTAATCTCTTTTTTGCTAAGGACTCTGGTGATTTTGTTTGTTACTCCTTGGATGAAAGGGAGACAAGCAGTGTTATTAGGGGTTTGGTTATCAGAGGGTTTGGGTGTTATGTTCATTTTTTCTTTGGCTTTATTGATTGCGTTTTTAATGTCTTTATTATTATATCCAATGTTTCTGAAAATGTTGGAGATGTGATCTTTTTCTTTTTCAAAGTGTTCCTTGTCAGAGATTCTTATGGCTCTCGTGGCTAGGGTTTTAAGGACTCCTAGTTTCTGGTTGGGGTGGTGATGGAAGTTTGCGTGCATGTAGTTTTTTGTGTGGGTCTTCTTCCTATAAACGGTGTGCCCTAAGATTCCATCGTGTTTCCTATTAATTAGAACGTCTAGAAAACGTATGCTACTGTTTTCCTCAAGTTCCATTGTGAATTTTATGTCGTTTGAGATACTGTTTAGATGTTGGAAGAATTTGCCAAGTTCTTCTTTCCCATGGGGCCAGAGAACGTTGGTGTCATCGAAAAACCTTTTCCATCTTGTTGGTTTTAGAGGGTAGGAATCTACGACTCTCTTCTCGAAGTTTTCCATAAAGAGATTGGTAACGATTGGGGACAATGGATATCCCATTGCTACCCCACTAGTTTGTTCGTAAAATTCCCCTTGGTAACTAAAGAACGTGGAGCGAAGACAAACTTCAACTAGTTTCGTTGTTTCAGGGTCAATTACTTCTTTTACCACTTGGATAGATTCATCCAGTGGAATTTTTGTGAAAAGGAAAACTATGTCAAAGCTTATGAGAATGTCTTCAGGTTTCAATTTTTCTTTTTCAATGATTTTTATAAATTTGTTGGAGTCTTTTATAAAGGAGTCGGTATGGCCTACTAGGGGGTTGAGCATCTTGGCTACATGTTTAGCTAGTTCATAGATTGGTGAGCTTATGGTATTCACTATGGGTTTGAGAGGAGCATATTTCTTGTGAATTTTTGGTAGGCCATAAATCCTAGGAGTGATCTCGTTTTTAGGGTTCAGTCGTTTCTTGGTTCTTTCATCTACTTTGGAAACATTGATGGCTTTTTTGACATCTTTTATAATCTTTTTAATGGGGTTGTTGGCGATTTTTATATAGCTTCCACTTCATTTTCGTGTTGTAATCGTTTTGGTCTAAAAGAAATGTTGTTTTGGTTTAAAAGAAATGTTGCGCCACCTTTATCTGCTCTAAAAATGACTAAGTTTTCATTATTTCTGAGGTTTTTTTTAGAGCTGCACGTTCTTCCTTACTGATATTGCTTATTGGAGGGTTGACCTTTCTAAGAATGAGGGAGAACTCTTGTCTTACCTGGTTCTTGTCATCGTCCGTTAGGGTTTGAATACTGTTCTCAATACAACAAAGAAGTTTAAACCCTTCCTTAGAATACTTGTCTTACCTGGTTCTTGTCTTACTGGTTCTTGTCGATAGGGATTGTGCTTGGGGAAACAAAGAAGTTTAAACCCTTCCTTAGAATGCTAAGCTCAGCTTCTATAGGTTCATACGATGACAAATTTACCACTTTCTTGTTGCTGGTGTCCGCTTTATTGGAAACTACCATGCTGGTGTCTTTGCTGTTAAAATCTACATTGCTGGTGTCCTTGCTGTTAAAATCTACATTGCTGGTGTCCGTGCTAATGGAATTTACGTTTTTGGTGTATTCGTTGTTGGAGTTTTCATTCCTGGTGCACGTGCTAGTGCGTACGTCCTCACTTTTTGTGTTGCTTGTATCTACGTTGTTGGTATCTGCGTTGATGTTGGTGTCTGGGATGTTTTTATTAATTAATTTATCCAGTTTAGATCCCTGTCTTTTGTGAGTGCGTACGTCCTCATTTTCTGCTTTAATGGTGGTCATAACATTTAGCTTTTTCCATAGTTTCGATTATATGGTCTGCGTGAGTTTAAGATGGAGTTTGAACGTAGTTTTGAACAGGTATTCAAGGTTGCACCTAATCCTTTTGATTTCGCCTCTGGTTATGGACAGACCTAGCTTAAAGAAGGCCGATTTATTCCATCTGTTCTTCGTCTTGTGCTAGGAAAACAATTTGTTCAATAAGATTTTTTTGGTGAGGGTTTTCTGTCAAGTTCGGAAAAACCACAGCTTCGTTGATGGATTGTCGACGTTTAGGATCCATATCATGATCCATCTTCAGGAAAATAATCATGGGTTATGATTTAAGAGAGACGCTTCCTGAGTTTACTTATCTTTCCCACATAATCATTGGTGCTTTCAACTTCCTAGTTGTTTAAGCTTTAAGTTTCACCCTTAAGATTTGTAATATACATAGCATTCTTGCACAATGGGTGTCTAGGAAGCAGGGTGATACAAGAGTTTCTTTGATATTCTGGTCTCATTCAATATTTCATCCTCATGAATCCTTTAATAGAATATTCCCAATGAGATTTAATGTTCATGTAAAAGTGGGGAGGTCTCACAAATATTATTCAGAAGACACCTGTAGTTGTCACTCGTTCTCTATCTTGTAGGATCATTAGATGAGTGTGAGAGTGATCACACGATAAAAGAAGTCTATAAATTTAAGGTACCTGAAATCACTTCATCCATAACCTAGGGTTTTCCCAAAAATAGAGAATCATGAATCCTCCCCATTCAGTGGAACCCCCCTGTTATGTTCGGACATTTTAAATCAAAGTGCAAGTCATATTTCTCACTTCTTGAGCACCTGAATATTTATTCAGACATATGCTAAGCATTTTTCTTGTAAAATAATATCCAACAAGTCAGGTTTTGTGCACGGATGGAATGATAGATCAATAGAGGCTTTATTTCGAAAGTAATGGAATAAACAAAATTGAAAACAAAAAGAGATGTAGGAAACTTTATTCCAAAAATATTTACAAGGGTCAAGAGAAAACATACTATGACAATACTATATCACCTGAGATGATCAAGAGAAGTATCGTTTGAGATTTTTTCCATTGAGAGGGAGCTCCTACACATCTCCCTCCAATGTATTGAATTTAAAAGTTCCCGACCCAATTTTCCGATGGATTTGGTACAGGCATAACCAGAGCTTTTGAAAATTTATATGCTTTCCCTACATTTCATTGGCTTTATCCCACTTAAGGACAATATCGCCTTCTTGGAAGTCCTTATTTCCTGTAGATGACTTATAAAACCATTTTTTCATTACTTTCTGGTGTTGCATTAGGTTTCTTTTATCTTTTTCCCTTTCTTCTTCAAGTTTAAGGATCATGTTCAACCTCTGTTGCATTACTGGGCATTCCTTATCTTGGACAAATTGAGCAAGTTATAATGAAGGTATAAAAACATGGGTAGGATTATTTCCCATAGACAAGGAAGAAAGGATAATTTCTCAGAGAATATTTGGGTGTTACTGTATCATCCCATGGGCCATTTGGGAGGGCTAGATGCCAATTTCTTTGATGTTTTGTTACAATCCTTTTTAGGATTTTAACTATATTCTTGTTAGTAGATTCTGCTATCTCATTCCATTGAGGATAATAATTAGTTGAATATTTTATTTTCATATTCTTCTCTAGAGAATATTTTGTTAATATTAAAGAAGATAAATACTTGGCATTACCAAAAACCAATGATTCTGGGACACCAAATCTAGTTAGAATAAAAGAGTCTAGAAAGATATCACCTGAATTTCATTAACAGTCTTCAAAGGGATATATTTAGTCCATCGAGTATATATTTTGTTACAATAATGATGCATTTGTGCAATTGGGAAGAGTTAGGATTGATCTCCCCAATCACATCTAAGCCCCATTGTTGAAATGGACATTCAATAGTAACAGGATGAAGGGGAAAAGCACGCTTATTTTCTTTTCTAGCTAACCTTTGGCACTACTAACAATTTCTTGCATAAGTATGAGAATATTTAAACAAAGTAGGACAATAGTATCCCGCTCTCATAATTTTATGTGCAATAGTATCCCCCCAAAAGTGTCATCTAGTTGAACCATCATGTAGTTCAACAAGGACTTTATAAGAATCCTCCTTTTCCACGAATCTTAACAAAACACCATCATAGTGTTTTTTGAATAATGTTCCTTGGATGAGTTGGTATTGGGCTGAATTAAGCTTGAGATTAATCTTCTTCTTCTTTTCCATATAATGTGGAGTTGAACCATGTGTTAAGTAATGTTTCATTTCATAATACCATTAGTCGTTCTTAACAAGGAAATAACAAATTTCATTTTCAAATAAGCTTTGATATTGATAAAGTTCATATTCACTTGCTTTGTCATCTGTTGATTTAGCTGCCAACTTGCATAATCCTTGTCCCTAAACAATTTTAGCAGGATTGATGTCCAATTCATATTCTTGTAAGGTTGTTATCCAATTATCTCTTTTCTCTCCCGAATATTTATGTACCAAGAGGTTTCTTACAATAGGGTAGGTTACTATCACCTTGGTCTTAGATTTGATTAGATAGGGTCTGAAGTGTTTAACAACTTTATAAATTTCATAATCTTTCTTATCTACTTTAGGATAGTCTATCTATGCTCCTTGCAATCTTGAACTCATAAAGGCGTTTGGATATTCATTTACGTCTTGATTCTTATGTGTTAGAACAACTGCAAATGCAATATCATAAGTAAATGTATAGAGTATAAACTATTTTATGAAGTCACGACTCATCAGTGGCGGAGCCTGTGCTATCTCTGCTTTGAGTTTTTCAAAAGAGACCTTTCCTTAGAACCCCATTTAAACTATGTATTTTTCTTTATCATGTCCTGGAGGTGTTTGACAGTTTTAACAAAGCTTGGGACAAATCTCCTAACAAGATTAATCTTTCCAAGGAATGACTGCATACATTTCTTGTTATGGGGAGGGGGTATTTTGGATATGGCTGCAGTTCTCTTAGGCTCAATCATCTGCCTTCTTTTTATACAATAAATCCTAAGATTCTTCCTTCATCAACTACAAAAACATATTTATTTAGGTTGATTGAGATGTCAATATCCTACATCTATTGAATATATTTCTCAATTTAATTATGTGGTATTTTCCATCTTTGGAGAAGATTGTGACATCATCAAGGTACACCACTACACAATCACCAATCAGTCCTATAAAATATATGACCATAGTTCTCTGGAAGGATGCCCCAACATTTATTAAGCTGAATGACATTTTTCTATCAGCATAAGTTCCTCATTTAGTTTGGAAATTGGTCTTGAGCGGGTCGTCATGGGAAACAAGACTTGATTGTAACCTAAAAATTCATTCAGTAATGAGATTATTTCAGAGGCCGAGACACATTGGAGGATCTGTTCCATGGGTGGGACAGGATAATTATCTTTTTACGAAGCCTTATTCAGATTTCCAAAATCAATACAAAGTATAATGTCTCCATTTTTCTTCCTCACAGAAACTAGATTGGTGATCCATTGAGTGTGTATGACTGGGAATAATATTATCCTTACTGCCAATAACTTGTTTAATTCAGCTTTGACTTGAGGCTCCAAACTTGGATGCATTTTCCTCATTTTGTGTTGAAAAGGCTCTATTTGAGGCTTCATTGGGATGATAGGTTGAATAGTCTTTGTATCATATGTTTTGAGGTCATCATATGTCCAAGCAAAGGTATCTTTGTATTCTTTGAAAATCTTGATGAAGGCTTGCCTTTTAGTAAAGGAGTGATTTTTTCCAAGATTTTTGTTCTAAGGTACATTGCTTTTTCCCAGATTGATGACATCAAACCGAATTGATGAATTGTTATCTTACAGTTTGTTACATTTTTTAATTTATCTTGGTTGTAGAGACTCTCCAGCCTTATCACATTCTTGGGGATATTATTAATTAGGTTGGCCTTATCCTTTTGTTGTGTTTGATCTACTAAGTCAAGAACGTCTATGTTCAGTTTTTTATCATGTTGGACTTCATCAATTATATACTATTTGAAGTTAACTTCGATGTGTAGAAAACTTATAATTTTTTGGTCATCATCAAAGACTCTCCAGTTGGTCACATTATCGAGAATTGAATGCATGTATAGTAATTCCACATAGAAGGTATCAGGAAATATCCCTTCCAATGAAATCAGTCTAGATGCTACATTTGCTAACAAATCAATGTCATAGTTCAAAGAATGAGGAACAAGACTGATATTAAAAACATCAAATAATTTAATCAGATCCCATACCTCTTGATGATAATGCTTCAGGTGACTTGAAAGACAATTTATGGTGTTTCTTATCTATCTTATTACAATCTCAAAGTCACCAAATACCTTAATTTTATTTGCTCCTAGGTCTACTACTTTTATTAGTCCCTGGAGAAGGGCTTCATATTTAGCAGTATTGTTCGTATGTTGGAACTCAAGTCTACATGCTATTAGTGTTTTCTTTCCAGTATGCTCCTTTAGTATTGATCCAACACCTTCACCTTCAAGAGACTTAGATCCATAAAAAAATAGAGTCCACATGTTAGGATCTCTTTTCAATTTTTGCATGGACTTAAAATTTTCATTTTTTTTTAATTAGTGGGGTGAGTGAGATTAGAAAACACTTCTAATCTATCCCTAGGTATTATGTTAGACTTTACACCTAAATCATTGTTAGTCCTATCTATTATATTATAGTGGGACTCAAAGATATGAGTGCAATTAAGGATTTCATATTGTGTGTTTGATATGTATATGAAGAAATCTCATCTATGTGATTCCCAAAGAATGAATCATAAGAACCGTTCCCATAATTGAATGATTAAACATGATGGGGTCATTGGGGTCATTCAAATATGTTACCACATGCTTCATGTACCTTTCCCTATAAAATCTAATTTGGTTGGGTCTACCATTATAAGGAAGCCATAAATGTGACCAGTCTGTGGAAAAATATCCATCCAACATAGCTGACCAGTCTCTGCTCAAAATCATTCCATACGTATCAGGGATATCCACTACTATAATGCCAATGGTCTGATGTACTTTAGGGTTGAATGATAATCTAATTAATACATTCTTTAATTCCATGATAAATTTTAATCTCGTCCTAACCATTTGTATGATTTGGATATCAGATTCTTCAGGTTTGACGTTGAGTTTCTCACATACCTTGAATGGAATTACATTATATGAAGCTCCTAAATCCACCATGAATTTACACACATTTTTGTTAAAAATATCAAAAGTCAGTAATAAAGGAGGAGTGGTAGACCTAGATCTTTATCCATTCAGAGATGCATTGATAGCTGATTGTATTTTTGGTGTGGTCTTTTTAGTGGTTTGGATAAATTTTCCTTTCCCCTTTATTACCCCAACATTAGCTTCTTGATTATTTTTGAAAATGTTTCCTTCCATATTTTTTATGAAATTTTCATGCATATGTGGGAGCTTCATCAATTAAAACAAGGAAATAATTTCTTTAGTCCTTTTCAGATCTTCTAATAAATTGTAATCCAATTTGGTCAAAGGATCATATGGAGCACTCGGTTTGCTAACGAAAAGTCTCTTCTGTGTATTGGATATTGTTTTAGTAGCGTTAGAAGATTCAAGAAGGTTAGAATATGCAACTTTACTCGCACTTCTTATAGTAATTATGTTTTGGGACATGTGTATTTCCTCTACATATTCTTCTTCTCCTATTCCAAAAGAAATATCCCAAGAACAATTGACTCGTTTCTCTTATGTTTCATCAACTTCTTGAGACTGATCTTGTTGTTTGATCCCTCCCTCTTCTTCATCTTTTGTTTCGGTCATGTTTTCATTTTCCCAGGCCTAGAGAGCCTTAGAAATATCGTCCATATTAATACAATCTAAAGAGGCAGGGGAGGTCTTATTGGTAGGAGGAGTGCTCTTGTATTTCTTGGTTTGAAACTTGAAAAATTTCTTGGGGTTGGAAGAGCCTTCTCCATTGTTCTTCTTCAAATCAATTATCTCGTTGGAGAGTTTCTTGACTATTCTCTAGAGAGATTCCATATCCATGGAGTCAGATTCTTTCTTATCTTCTGAGGTTTTGGAA
Organism: Picea mariana; assembly: GCA_032191745.1. Taxonomy (NCBI): domain Eukaryota; kingdom Viridiplantae; phylum Streptophyta; class Pinopsida; order Pinales; family Pinaceae; genus Picea; species Picea mariana. Next base: position 9,501 of record JASDQU010171264.1, read on the forward strand.
ACAATGGTTTTAGTTTTAGGATTAGTTTTTTCTTTCGAAGACTCAGCCCCAGAGTTACCTTTCATACTTAGCATGGACTTCTCGACTCTAATGGCTTCTTTAAAGGTTTCCTCAAGAGTGTTTTTCTCACCATTCTTTACAAAAATTTCCTTTGACAGGGGGAGGGATGAAGTATAAAATTCGATGGAAACATCTTCAGCAGGTTTAGAAGCTTGTGAAATTCTCTTTATCAAAGTGAGGAACTGTTGATTAAAATATTTAATTTTTTCTTTAGGTTCCATCTTAATTCTTCAAAGGTATAAGACTAAGGTCGCTGGGGTTTTTTCTTCCCAAAACTTTTCAATAAAAGCAATCTTGAATATTCTCCAACTGGTGATAGAAGCCTATTCTAGGGATAAGAACCAGGTTGAAGATTTGTTCTCAAATGTATAAGAGAATAATCCACATAAAATTTCATGTATAACATTCATGAGTCTAACAACCAACATGAACTTCTTAATATGGTCTTCTACAGAATCCTTCCTGTTTGGATCGAATTTTGGTAGGAATTTCTCAAGATGCTTTGGCATTTCATTGAGTGTTCCAAGGACTGCAATGGCATCCAAAACCAACCAAGGTTGATAAGGTGGTGGGTTTTTATTATTTTCATCCATGGATTGTGGATTCTTTGAATTTTCCTCTTCTCTTTCTGTTTCGTCTTTTGTATCACTTATGGGGGTTCGAGGTGGAGATTCAGGAGGTAAAGGAGGTTGATCACCTCTATATATGAGTATGAAACATTTGTGATCCAGGTGGATATCGGTGGCCACTCACCTCTTCCAACTAGCTCAAAACAATTTTCTGACAATTTCGACAATTTACTATTTTTAGCAGTTTTAACTTCCAGGGCCATTTTGAGGGCCTAAATGAAGTTTTTTAGGATATATATTCTCAATGATAGTCAAAGGGATGATTGATCCCTCAAAATGAATCTCCTCTATGATACCTTTCCAACGGGCTATCATACGCCTAAAACGAAGATTGTATGCAAAAGTTATGACCCCGAGAAGTTGATGTACTAACTTACCCAAACAGGGCCCACATGACTTTTGGCGCTTCATCTCCTAGGGTTAGGTTTTTGGATGTCTAGGGATTTGGAATTCCCGTTTATTGTAAAAAGGCCTTCAGAGCCTCATTGTAATCATCTTCTTGTGAATGATCGAAACTGTCACATCTCTTCTCAGAGATAAACGACCACCATTCCAACAAGCTTGTTTCTGCTGCATTTAACAGTTTCAACTTATTTCCTTATTGAATAGAAAATCGGTTTTACTGTATCTCTGTTATTTTATGTTAAGCACCTATTAATAATCTGTATTCATTTCTTTCTTCTCATAAAATCCGGATCAATGGTATCAGAGCGGTCTGCTCCTTGTCATCGTAATGCATGTCCCCAACGAGGCCGAAGTAAAAAGAGTTGGATCTGGTCTCGAGCTTGTTTCTCTTGAGGACAAAATCTCTCACACACCCAAGCGACCTATCATGGAAGAAGAAAATAAATATGATGGGACATGAGATCCTTTCAAACTGTTGATTGAGGAATCCCTCACACAACAAAGGAACGAGGAACGAGATGATGGATAGTTTCTACATGTGTGGTTGCAAGAGGTAGTACAACATCAATGGGACCCAAGGGTTGGAATCACAGCCCCACCTGAAATGGGCTATGGTTGGTGGAGCTATGGAGAGCCCTTTTGTACTTGTTTTGAACATAGGAAAGACTCTCATCCCATGTACATAGATGCTTATAGTTTCACATGCGCAGGATGTGCACAATCATCCGATTGACGACCTATGTCTGACCATCGGTTTGGGGGTGGAAAGAAGTGGATTTAGTGAGCTTGGTGTCCAACAGTGATGAGAGACTCGACCAAAATGTGTTGAGGAACCTGTTGTCCCAATCTAAGGTGATGGCCTGTGGTATCCCAAAATGGACCCACACTCGTTCGAAGAAGAGCTTCGTAGTATATGTCGTTGTCATGCTCTTCTTGCAGGTTGTGACAATGGACACTTCTTGCAGGTTGTGATAATGGCCATCTTCGAAAATCGATCAACCACCACAAATACACAATCATTTTCGTGCTTGGTGGACGAAAGGCCAGACATGTAATCCATCAAGATGGATTCCCAAGGCCTCTTAAGAGTAGGAAGAGGGGTGTATAATCCTTTCTTCTTGATGGATGGCTTGGAAATGACACAGACAATGAAAGATATGATATACTTGTTGATGTCTTGTCGAAGTTTTGGAAAATAAAAATGTTTCTGTAGAACGACCACAGTTTTCTCCACACCAAAATTTCCTTCCATCCGACTGTAGTGAGCCTCCCAAATCATCTTTGCACGCTCACTATGGGAACACAGAGGTGGCCCGAATGGCATAACAGTCCATCTTGGATGTGAAAACTGGTGACATTCACTCCTATACCCAAGAGCTTATAGGTGGTGGCGAAGTCAAGGTCACGTTGATAAATTTGGGGCCACTTAGATGCCTCATGCCCACGGGAATGGAGTATTGTGATGAGTGAAAAAATAGGAGGGAAATTAAGGAAGTCAGCGACACGATTTGTGCTCCTTGTTTTATACTTGATGTTGAGATGGAACTGTTGTAGGTATGTGGACCACTTTTGATGGCGGTCGTTCTGAAACTTCACCCGTGTTTGTATGAACTACAGAGGCTTCTAATCGGTGTGGATGATTGTCTCCTTTCCCCGAATGTAATATTTCCATTGACGACAAGCTTGCACAATGGAATACATTTATTTGTTGTAAGTGGGGTATTTTCAGACAATATCTGAGAGTGTCTCACTATGGTATGCTAATGCATGAATGTGTTGAGTGAGAACTGTGCCTACAACATAGTCAGAGGCATCATTATCAATTTGGAATGGTTGTTGCAGATCGGGTAAGAAGAGTATTGGAGCTGAGCACAAGCGATGCTTCAGATCATAAAATGCATGTTGTTGTGTCTACCCCCATGCGAACTCTTCCTTTCCACCATCCTCGGTTACTTGGTTGAGGGCCCATACAATATGGGAGAATCCCAATACGAACCTTCGGTAGAAGTTGGCAAGTCCCAAGAAGCTTAGAAACTCGGTTAGTGTGGTCGGGGCTAGCCAATCACTTTGAATTAGATCTTAGTTAGATCCACATGTACCCCATGCTCATCAACAATGTAGCCCAAGTATTGGACTTTGTTCATGCCAAAGGAGAATTTTTTCAAGTTGGCATATAGCTTGTGTTGTTGTAGAGTGCCCAAAACCTGTTGAATATGTTGCATGTGCTCCTCCCAAGTTCTTTTGAAGATGAAGATGTCATCCATATATACCACCACAAAAGAGTTGGTGAAGGGTGTCAATACATCATCCATCAATCTCATGAAAGTTGTTGGTGCATTTGTTAAGCCAAAGGGCATGACCAACCATTCAAAGAGACCTTCTTTAGATTTGAAAGTTTTCTTCCATACATTAGTTGGTTCGATGGGAACCTAGTGGTAGTCAAACTTTAGGTCAATCTTGCTGAAGAAATTTACCACCTTGATTTGGTCAAGAAGGTCATCAATTCGGGGAATTGGGTACTGGTTCCTGACTGCGATTTTTTTTAATTCTCTATAATCAATGTAGAGCCACCAGGTCCCATATTTTTTCTGCACTAGCACAATCGGGCTTCCGAAAGGGGAGGAGATCGGTCGGATGTGCCCCTTTTGAAGCAACTCTTGGATCTGGCACTTGATTTCTTCATTTTCTGTCATCAAGTGATGATAGATTGGTCCATTAGGAAGCGGTACATCGGGGGTTAGATCAATTGGATGCTTGACTTGGAAGTGCATTAGTACCCTAATGGGTGAGGATAATATGTCTCTATACTCTTCCACGATCCTATCCACTTGCCTCTACTGCAAAGAGAGGCTATGTGTAGAGGTCACGAATGTGGTGAAAACCTTCTTCTTACTGTCAGCACAGATCACAAAGAAGACAAACTTATCAATCTATGAAATGACCTTACTGCATTGCTTAGCATAGATTAAAGAAATAGAGGTAGGCGTCGCTACCTATGGTATCTTGTACAATTGTCTACCCAAAGTAATAATAACGCTGCGAGGTCTAGAATCATACACAACATGTCACTTCCAAAAATATGGTTGGCCTAAAAGAACATCACAAACTTCAAGGGAGAAATATCACACAATACCTCATCTTTGAAGGGCTTGATATTGTAGGACAGATGACACCATTGGCTGATGTGGAGATCTCGTCCATGGTGAATCCATTTGATGGTGTAGGGTTGTGAATGCGGTGTTATAGGTAGGTCCAATTGCTTGATGACCTCTGCTAAAATTAGTTTCTTCTGACTGTCGCTATTGACAATGAAATGCAGTGGAGTCCCCTTTACCCACATATGTGAGTGAAAGAGGTGCTCCCTTTCCTCTACTTCTTCTGGTTTGCTTGGCTGTACTTTGGTGGTATCGACAGTGGAATTAGGTTTGAAATCAATGATTCGCTTCCCACTTTCTGGATTTGATTCAAAGTTAGAATCTACCTCTGACTCGGAAGCTTTCATCTTCGCCACCAGTGACTACTTGGAGAGAAATTCTTCGGTGTTATGCCAAGGGATTTTATGGTACTCACACTACTTTTTCGCGTCCTTCTTCGACTTCTCATTACCCTTATTGGGTTGCGACTTGGATTGTTTGTCCTGAGAGCGACCATCTTTGCTCTGTCCCTTGTTTGGTGGGTTGGGGCCATCTTTTGCCTGCTTCAATTCTGAGGAATTTGCATATCCAAACTCTCGCATCTTTTGCTTAAATTTTTTCTCGATATTGACATCATATCTATAAGAGGCACCTAATGATGTGATGTCCAGAAACTCCATTTCTGTTTGGATGTATCTTTGTAGAAAACTGTGGTATTTGAGCACTAGATATCGTTCAGATTCTTTGATACCCAATTTGGTGCACAAAGTATGGAAAATATTGGTGAAATCTGGTACTGTCTTGTCCCTTTCTTGATTCAAGATGGTCCATCTTGTGTATTGGTCCTCGTAGCTTCCAACAGGGTAGTATTGTTCTTTAATGGCATCCCTGAAGGAATACCAGGTGGGGGCGACCAAAAATATTGTAGATTCCTCTGTGGCCCTTTTCTCAAAGTACATATCCCACCAGTCCTTAACATGGGGGACGACCTTGAGGAGTGAAAAAGTAATATTTTCCCTATTGGAAAAATTGTGGACCGAAAAATACCCTTCGAGCAGATTCAACCATTTATCTACAACATTTGCATCTATCAGTTCTTAAAATAATGTAATATCAAAATTTACTTGTACCTTGAAGGGGGTTGCATGGCTGCTTGATGAATATGTGTCTCATGTGGGCATTTGTCGAAGGATCTGTGCAAAGTTGTCCATCAAATAATTCCTTTGTCGTGCAAGTGCTTCCTCGAGCAACATTTTAAGAGGATCTCTTGCTCCATCATCTTTCTTCTCCTCTCCCATGAGTTGTGTTCAGTTCCGGCGCAATCGATATTGCAAAGGCTCGATTGGTTTGAGTCCCAGCTTCTTGTACCTAGATATTGTTGGGGACACGCACAAAGAAAAACAAAAGAAGAGCAGACCGCTATGATACCACTGATATGGATTTATGAGCAGAACAAAATCAATAACAGATTGAACACCATAACACATAGATACATAGAAAAAAAACATATATCCAGTGAACAATAACTTCTATTGAATAAATAAAATAGGTTGAAACTATAAAACTGCAGAAATGAAACAACTTGCTCGAATGGTGGTAGTTATCTCTGAGAAGAGATGTGTCTGCTACACGCATCTATCTAAGAAGAATGATTATAATGAGGCTCCAGAGGCCTTTTTAACATTACTCATGAATGCCAAAACCCTAGACATCCAAAAACCTAACCCTAGGAGATGAAACACCAAAAGTTATGTGGGCCCCGATGGGTAAGTTGGCACCTCAACTTTCTAGGGTCGTAAATTTTTCATATGAGCTTCATTTTAGGCGTGTGATATCCCATTGGAAAGGTATTTTCGAGAAATACACATTATATCGTCAAAATTTGACTCTGTCTACAATTTGACTGTGGCAAGCCAAAAAAAACACTATTTAGGGCCCCAAAACAACCCTGGAAGTACAAAAAGATGTACTGACATGAAAAATTCCAAAATAAGCCAGTTGGATTAGGTGGGAGGCCACCAATATCAACCTGGAATATGTGTAGGGCTTTAGACAGCCCCAGAAGTGTATATCCCACAATTACAAAGGAAGTACAAAAGAACGTCTTGAACTAACAATTGTCAAGAGGAGCATGTTGGAATATATGGGTGGCCACCAAAATCCACCTGGATCATTTATTGACAACTTTTGTTTGGCCATCCATCTAGGGGTGGTAGGTTATTCTCATGTTTATTTTTGTGCCTTGTAATTTAAGCAATTCTTTCCAAAATGTGTTGGTGAAGGTCGGGTCGTGATCGAACAAAATGGATGTTGGCATGCCATGCAATTTGAAAATATGATCAATGAAAAATTGCGCTACCATAGCTGGTGTAAAAGGGTGTGGTAAGGAAAAAAATGTGCATATTTGGAGAGGCGATCTACCACAACCATGATGATTGACTTGTTACCCACTTTTGGAAGGCCCATTATAAATTCCATGGAGATGTCAATCCAAATGGAGGCTAGAATGGGTAATGACTGTATAGCTCTGAGGGTCTTGATAGTTTCACCTTTATTGCATTGGCAGGCTTCACATTTAGTGACAAAGGTAAGGATGTCCTTCTTCATGGCTTCCCCAAAAAAAGAACGATGAGCACGAGCATATGTATTTTGGAATCCTGAGTGACCCACTAGAGCATATAAGTGAAACTCATTTAAGATCTAAGGCTTGAGGGCTGAAGACAGAGACAGAACCAAGAAATCCTTATATCAGATGATATTAATTTTCCAAGTGTTGTCAGGGGGAGGATTAGGGTCCTCCTAAAGTCGTTCAATTACCAGTGATATGGTTGGGTGTGTTAGTCACTCTTGTCACACTTCCTCATTCCAATTAGGAATAGATAATGATAATGCAAAGAGGGAGACTTCATCCTCATATTGTTTGGATAATGCATCAACCACTACATTGTCTTTTCCTTTTTAATATATGATCTCATAATCATAGCCCAACATTTTGGTCAGGCACTTGTTTTGTTCCGAGAGGCTAACCGTTTCTCCAAGAAATATTTCATACCATGGTGATTTGTTTTAATTTGAAAATGACGTCCCAATAGATATGGTCACCATGTTTGCATAGCATGGAGAATGTCCATCATTTCCTTTTCATATGTAGATTTTCCTAGATTGCGGCCACTCACTCAAAACCTGGCTAGGGAAAGAAAGAGGTATAACATCTTGTGTGAGAATTGCGCCAATACCACTGCCAAAAGCATTTGATTCCACCAAATTTTTTTGTTGAAGTCAGGGGATGCTAAGATAGGGGTAGTGCACATGGTCTTCTTTAAACTCGTGAAGGCCTGCTCTGCTTCATGTTTCCAATGAAATGCATTCTTCTTGAGAAGATCCATCAATGGCTTGGAAATTTTTTCATAATGGTGGACAAATTTCTGGTAATATCTAGTGAGTCCTAAGAAAATATAAAGTTTATTCAAAGTCGTGGGTATCAGACACTCTTGCATGGCTTTCATCTTTTTGGGGTCCACCTTAAACCCATCACAACCCACAATGTGTTCCAAGTATTCGACCTCACTTGCTCCAAAAGCACATTTGGTCTTTTTTACAAACAATTGATTGTCTTGTAACAATTAAAGTACTTTGTCCACAAGGTGTAGATGGGAATCCAAAGTGCGACTATAAATGAGGATTTCATCAAAGAAATCCAAAACAAATTGTTGAAGATAAGGCTTCAATAGTTTATTCATGAGACTTTAGAAGGTAGATGGGGCATTGCAAAGGCCAAAAGGAATTACCGAGAATTCATAATGCCCTTCATGAGTTCTGGAAGAATTGTTTGGAATGTATGCTTCATTCAATTGAATTTGGTGATAGCTTGAGAGAAGATCTAGTTTGGCGAATAAACAGGCACCCTAGAGTTCATCCATCAGATCATCAATGACAATAATGGGAAACTTGTCCTTAATGGTCAATTTATTAAGGGCGCAGAAATCTGGACACATGAGCCACGACCCTTCCTTTTTTACGACCATCACAATAGGAGATGAATATGGGATTCTACTTGGTTAAATTAACCCCCACCTCCAGTAATTCATACATTATTTTTTCTATTTCATTTTTTGAGCAGATGGATACATGTAGGGACATACATTGGGGGGTTGATTTTCTTGGAGGAGAGGGATGCAATGATAAAGCTCACCCCTGGAGGGGGGTAGGTCAGTGGGTGTCTCAAATACCCCGTGGTGCTTATCCAAAACCAATTGCATATCATGATGTACTGTTGGGGATGATTGATCTTGTACTTGGATGGAATTAAGTTGAGAAATCACACCATGGTGGCCTTTCTTTAGGAATTTCTCCATCCATTGAGAACTGATAGTTTATGGGGAGCCAACTTGTAGGCGTTTGAGGGCATAGGTGTGAGCATATTGATTAAATATCATATATAATTCTTGATAATCCATGGTAATCGGTCCCAAGGTGAAAATCCATTCAACACACAATACAATATCACAACCACCCATGGAAATGGAGAACATATGAGTTTTTTAGGTGATAATCGCCCATTTGGAGTTTGGAATTCTCGTAGAGCCCCCCACATTTCATTGTACAACCATTAGCAATGAGAATTTGAAAATTAGAAACTGGTATGACAATGCAATTGACCTCCTAATCTATCTTGTGATGAATAAAATTATGGGTGCTACTACTATCGATCAACACCACTATCGGTATATGTTTGATGCAACCCTTGATTTTTAATGTTTGTGGAGCATAAATATATATGAGGGAATGGAGGGAGATGGCGGGTTCCTTTGGTTCCATGGGAGGTGGGGATGGATCTGAGATGGGGATAGTTGGTTGTGTATCCTATGTGTTAGTGGCCTCATCTGATAATATGTCCTCGAAGTATGTGGAAGTTGACACATCAATTTGGAAAAACTTTTGTTCACGACATTTATGGCATGATGAATTCTTTTCATCACAGTAATAGAAAAGTCCTTTCTTTTGACGTTCATCCATTTATATTGAAGATACCTTTTGGACCTTCAAAGTTTGTGTCGAATCAAAGGTATCCCCTGGACGAGGGAGGTTGGTAACAACATAATGAAGGAGTTGGGCCTGCATAATGGTATTAGCTTCCAAAGCTAATGTGCACACCTGCAACTAGGTATTCGGATGGTGCATGAAAACATGAGCCCAAATGGCATCCTTTAAACCATTGAGAAAACACTCCAGATAAAACTCATTAGATAAACCCCTAGTTCTGATAGCCAACTATTCAAATGCAAAGATGAAGTTTTCTACTGTCCCTGTTTGTCGCAACTTGGTGAGTCATCCCAAAAAGTGAGATTCTTTATCAAAATAGGTACAAAGCTCTTTGGTGAACATGGTCCAATTTGGTAGTCCTAGATAAAATCTCTTATGACATTGCTACCATTGTCATCATTCTTGATCCAAGTATAGAACTCCCACATGGATTTTGGTCTCATCGTCTCATAGGTCATGGAGGGAGAAGTATTGTTCCATTTGAGATACCCACCCGAACGAGTTTGAGCCATAAAATTTATGCATCTCAAATTTGGGCACCCTATTCCAAGAGTTGGGAGAGCCCCAAGGAGAGTGGGAAAGATGAGGGTTATCATAATGGGAAGAATGAGAAGTGTGAGGGTGGGACTCCGGTTGTGGACCCTGGTGGTGCATTAGAAAGTATTGAAATTTTTTGGAGAGGGTGTTCAAGTTATGGCATAGCTCCTCTTGAAATTGTTTGGAGAAGTTGTTCATGCCCTGGGTTAGCTCCTTCGATAGTTTGGTTACCTTAGTGTCCATTTTTTCCAAGGTTTGAGCGTGGGTGGTAGGGGATTTTTTGGAGGCTTAGGTAGAGTAATACCTTAGTGATCAACACAAGATATGGATTATATTGGGCTTGATAGAAAACAAGGGTGTCAGCAGAGGAATTTGGTCCACAAAAAATGATAGGTACCACTACAATCAGGATTAATAGAGGAATCCAATGGAATATGTCTCAAATAAGAGTGCCAAAAGGGGTCAAGTCCACAGGAAAAAACATCTTAAAAATGAAGAGTACCACTGAAATTAGGACGAAGAGAGGAATACAATGGGATAGGTCTCAAATAAGGGTGTGGGTGGGACCATTATACTCTTTTTTTTTTTTACTATGATGGAGTTAGACTTCGATCTAAATACTTATGCAACTTCAAAATGTCCAAATTCTTAACCGTAAAAAATGTGTATTCAATTCGCAACCATAATGTAGGAGGCAAGGTTGCGTGGCCAAAAAATCATGTTTGTACTTTATCTTATATGTTCCTCCCTAATTAGGGTGTGCAGGGTACCTATGGACAATGGTTTTCCCTATGATATATCTCTCTAATATATGTGTAGGGCCGAACAGTAGTACTCGACTCAATATCTCAGGGAACCAACTAAGGAAGCTCAAATGTACCCTTAGTCATACTACCCGATTACCCAGGTAATAGAGAGTATCTTCCCGAGTGTTTTTCTCGGTGGAACTATATCAATCAAGTGACTGATCGATTGATCAATGGAGGGTTTCAAGATATCTAGGCTAGTCCGTATATAGGTGTTGTCTGATGCGCTACCACTCGAAGGGGTACCAACAGGGATTACAAGGGTTTCCAACAATGTGATCTTAAAGACTCTTGTATTCCATGCATGTATGCTTCCCCGAACGTGGATTTATGCATTGAATGACATATCACCGTGGCTTAAAGACGTTGGAATAGGTCTCTACCCTAAAAAACATTAACCCACAATTAATGCCTAGGAAAGAGCTATGATACCACTTTTTATGCACCTGGTTATGTTATTTTGAGCAGAGACAGGAAATATCATAGAAATTATCAATGGAACAACATAATATAGAGAAGACCACACTAAAAATGATACCTTTTATTGAAATGGGAGCAACGTTCACTTTCCTCTTAAGGGGGAAATCTCCAGTAGAGCAACACTTTATTACAATTATTCTCAAGACATCATTTCTCATACCTCCTACTCTTATTTATACTAATTTTATCTTCTAGAGAACATTCTAGAGGAAGATATTTCTAGAAGTGGAAGCTTCTATTAGGTATTCTTATAACATTGACTTGTTCACATTTATTTAATAGGCCTTATTAACTAATGTCGACCTTTATTACATGGAAAATATATCTTGCTGACTAATGACCAACTAAAAAGGGTTAGGATCATACCCTAACATTGGGTGGTTGGGAGGAATGATTGTTACCCTCTCCACCTAGGTTCAATTCCTTGTAAGTGACATGTTATGCCCTTAAATGGGTCTATAAGATGCTCTTGTTGTTGGGCCCCCAATATTTTGAAAATGCTCAGCCACCCCATGTTCTATCGTAGATATCGGGTGCCTTATATATATATA
>JASDQU010171265.1:11526-21638 GCA_032191745.1 Picea mariana
AACTGAACCCTTTTGCTTGAGATTTATCAATTAGCTAAAGAAGGTATTTCTCCTTGTATCCTCATAGTGTGCTATCATTTCTTCCGTGAAAATTGTCTAGGTGATGAGTGATTTACGAGAACAAATCCATCTATACCATACAAATTGATTGGGTTCTAAATATAAAGAAGCAATCTGTACCTTTTGTGTATGTGGAACATTATGTAGATCAAAGAATTGCTCCATCTGAAATATCCATGTGATAGGGTCCTTACCATCAAACTTCCGCATATCGATCTTAGGAATGTGGTTGGTCTTCAACCCAAAGTTAAAGTTTCTACATTCTTGATTCACCTTCATGGTGTCCTCATCATGAATTTCATGGGATACATTTTCACCTTCAGGTGTCCTCTCTATTACGAAATTTTTCAATCCTTCCATGATCTCCTCTTTTAAACCATCCATCTTAGTATTTATTGCCTCCAACTTAGGTTCCATCTCTTGTAGTTCATATTTTGTTACTATCTTCTTTTGTAAACCATTTATGTTCCTATGCATTTCTTCACCTTCATCAAGAGTCCAATTAGGATTTTCTAAAGGCTTACTTGGTGTATAAGTTCCCTTTTTGGGTGGCATGTTGGCCAAGTATCACTTTTGAACCTTGATTTTGAGGTGGTTCTTCTAGACAATCTTTCTTCTGCTGTATCTCCAAAGTTTCGGCCCTTCTTGTAATAACCAAATAAATTAAACAACCATTTATTTCTACAACATAGCAGTAAAACTCAAAAATTTCTTTATATTGAGCAAAATAGTAAAATTCATCAAATTCCTTTAATTGAGCGTATTCGCATATAGATTTAACAACGAATATTAAAATTTTATAACATAATAAAAACAATTAAAAAATTATTAAATACCTGGGTCTGATGCTAATAACCCTTTGTTTGTCCGCTTGCCTTCTTGACCGCTGCTGCACTTTGTAAACACTGCCCAAAACCTAGTTCCTCCCTACCAACTAGGTAACTTCCTAGCTCCAGGATATCATATGGATATCCTAGCCCCCGTGCCCAAAACCTCCAACAACCTCGGTGCATGTACTAATAAAATCCCACTCCAAAACTCCACTCCTCTCTGCAAATCCAAGAGCCCCCCCAAAATCAACCCCCAATCTCCCGTAGAATGATCCTCTCGTCCACCTCCTTCCCCTCCATATCCCTCCTTCACCGACTTCCCCCTCATNTTTTAAATTTAATTCCCAAGTTATTGAATATAATAGGTAGTTAATTAATTAATTAATTAATCAAACTTATACCCTTTAATTAATTAACAAATATTTAATTAGTATCTTTATACCAATCTTGTTTAATTAATACCATGTTAAGACAATTAATCCCCTAATTAATTTTTACTTAATAAACCTTAAACATTTATTCAACTAGGGTTGTTACACTTCTAGGTATGAAACTTTATTTTTTGTAGTTCTTTGATGTTTCTTCTTTGCAATTCCACAGGTGTGATCAAAATTGGATGTGCCAAGTAGAATTTATGGTAACTTCCCCACAACTTGTTGATTTTTGGCCTTTCCAGGAAATCTCACTTGTATAGCGTTCCCCGCACAAAATGAATGACATAAAACTCTGAAACTCATACCATAAATACTACAGACTGTCCACTATTCAATGAAACTAGTCTCACTCAATTTGGATACTCTAGGAAGATGTTATGATTGTTTTACCTGGAACACTTTCTTGAGACTAGTCAATAGGACTAGTTAGATACCCTATCTTCCACAGGGTGTATATACAAATTTAAGATGACCCAGAATCTGAAATGTTTACCACAAATACCTTAATAATTTCTGTGAATAGCCTCCAAAGTTAAGGTTCTAAAACGTTACATAAAAGTTTTTATAGAGAAAATTCCACAATGACTCAGTTCAGGATGATTCCAGAACCCTATCTTGCAAAGGTTGTATCTATGAAATTATAAGCCCTCATGAGCTGAAATTTTAACCCAACGTACCTTGATCCGTCTACTAAATATCCTCCAAGTCGTTCCTTCTGAAACATTGTAGAAAACAATTTATAGAGAAAATTCCAAAATGTCTCAATTGTAGCAGCAAAACCCCAAGACCTTGAGTTCTGATACCATATGTTAAGAACCAAATATCAATATAGCATAGAAAAACATCAGAATAAGTACTCAACGCCTTGAAAAAGAGATAAACTTAGATAATAATCCTCTTCGAGGGGGCAACCTCCTTATGCCCACATAAATGTACAATTACAAGATGATTCAAAATGAAAATGTCTCCTTGGTATATATAGGAGACTAGGAGGTATAATTACAACTAATGGACTAAATATGACATAAATAAAATAACATTACTAATATAATATGCCCTAATTAAGGGGTAATGATCTTTTCACCTATGTCAATTGACATATCCATGACCTTTGTATTCTCGAGATTGTAGGGCCATGTTATGGTAGGCTTCGATGTTGTTTCAGTGCTCTTCATGTCGATATGTTGTATTAGGGGTTATAGTGTTATAGTGGTTATAGTGTTATGGAGTAAAGTGGTTATATGGTTTGAGTATTATAAGGATTAATGTTTGTGAGATATAGGCATTAGATGCTTAGGGTTAATAAGTTAGGCTTTAGCTATTTGGGGTTTACAAGTTAGAAATTATAGAGGTTATAAGTGATTAGGGTTAACATAGGTGATAGAATAGTACTAATAATGGATAGATGTAATAGTTAATGTACATGTTTGGGGTTATAAGGGTTAAAGATTAGGGTTAAATTTTCAAGGGTTTAGGGGTTTGGGATTCTAAAAATTGTAGTGGTTATGAGTCAAATGCATTTGGGGAAATAAATTATAGTGATTATAGGGGTTAATGGCCATAGGTTCTTAGGGGTTAGATTTTTACTCGTTAATAGTGGTTGTACGTAATAGTATTAAAAATTATAGTTATAGGGGTTTAGGTGAGATCTAGAAGAGATTTGGTAAAGATATCTACTTGTTGATCGACTAAAGGAACAAATATTCGCACAAGTTGTCCTTGAGCATGAGGTTGCCAAATTTAGTGCATCCAAATATCCATGTGTTTTGTCTTCTGATGATTCATTGGATTATGAATAAGCTCAATAGTACTTTGATTGTCACAAAGGTGGAATGAGTTTGTGGAGGAAGACCAAGTCGATCAAGCATCATCTGTATCCAGGGAAGATGCTTCCCGACATGAACTTCACTAGCATAGTTGTTGTTAGTGGGGAAGAGAATAACAACTTGTTTCTTCTTAGAACACTAACAAATTGGTCCAGAGCCAAGAGAAAACAAGTAGCCCAAGGTAGATATTCTCTCATCAAGATTGCTAACCTAGTGGGCATTGAAAAATCCAAAGAGGCAGATATGAGTACGACCAGGCATGGATGGTACTCGGTTCTCCATATTTTCAATGGTCATCGAGGGGGCACCAAACACCGCAAGACGTGTGGTGATATTCCAGATGTTGGACTCTATCTCTGGTTGAATCGATTTCAAGGTGGGAAAGTCGTTAAAAAGAAAAGATAACTCTTCCTAGGCCCCTGATGACATCTCCAGATTTCCTAACATTGTCACCCACCACCATGTCCCGGTTCGAGAATATTAACCCAATTCCCTTTTGATGTTCATGCAGAGTCCACCCTTGATACAAGTATTCCCCATCTCTTAGGATCAACTAACCGGCCGTGTCCAAGTGATGTTCACATGGAACATTTCCCCACTTCACTCTTCAAAGTTCTCATTTGAATATTTTCTACTACCACCAAGATCTGCACCATGGGCACATGTTGATATCATGAACAAAAACTATATATTATATAATATATTCATATAACATATTATATAAATTATGACATATAATATAAAAAATATTTATAAAATAAAAGTATATATATTATATAAAATATAAAAAATACTTATAAAATGAAAATATTTTATATATGGTCAACATATATATGTTATATGTATGTTACATATATAACATATATATGTTATATATGTTACATATATAACATTTATATGTAACATTCGAGCTGTAACATATATATGTTATATATGTTACATATATAACATATATATGTAACATTCGAACCGTAACATATATATGGTATATATGTTGCATATATAACATATATATGTAACAGTTGAATAGAACTCGAACGTCCTAACCCCATTCGCATTGCACAGTCAAACAGAACCCGACCGGACTAACCCCATTTGCATTGCACAGTCGAACAAAACCCGACCGCTAACCCCATTCATAGTCATCTCGTTCAAACTCGGCCAACCCCATTCGCATTCATCCCTGAACTCGGCTGACCCCATTTGCATTCATCCCTAAACTCGCCCCCATTCGCGTTCATCCCTAAACTCGTCGCATTCGCATTCATCTCAATCCACAAAGGCAAACAGAGACCCCAACAAGAGATGCGGTGACTCCAGCAAGGAGCCATAGAGACAAAGAGCGACAAAGAAGCAAACTAGACCAACAATGACTTCCATTCTGGTAAATTTTCCTCACTCTGTTCTTTAAAAAAAATTCATTCTGAAAAGTCTAGAGAACACATGCATCATCATTTGAATGATATATTCTATATATTCGATCTAGGGCACCATGTTTGAATTAGATATTCTACATATGTGAGTTAGGGCATATTCGAATTTGAACTTTTGTTCCTAGGGTTTCCTGGTCACAATGTTATCAAAGCGATAACATGAAATCTATGCCAACCATCTAAAACATTTCAAGAATCCATCTAAAATACCATAACTGCAAATTGGGCAGTCAAACAGTGTGAAATATCCTATAGTCCAAGTGTTTGTCAAAATTCCACACTCATGAATTCATATAAAATTTCTACAACAATGAGTAAATTCTTAACAACCTCTATAAACATTTCAGTGGAAAATTGTTTGACGAAAGGCCAACACAGTAAAACCAAGAAAAAGACCAAAAATAATTGAGTGGGAATTTTACAGTTTTAAATGCATGCAAAGCTCTTCATTAATACATTGCTCATTTAGAAAATAAGGATTGATATCCATATTGGCCATTCCTCATAGTTGTATTCTCATCTAGTATAATGTTTGAACACCCCTACACTCATAATTGATTTTTTCTGAAATGGACTATTCTTTTACCAGAATCCTAATAGTCTCATATTTTTAACAAGCTAGGTGACAACAACTACAAGGTAGAGAGATTGCTAAATGAACCTAGATGTGAAGGATTTCTACATAGCAGTTGTGTTGGGTTGAGATAGTTTAGGTGATGGTTGGAGGATTTTTTCCATTTCATTAGTTGGATAATGACATCTAAGTGCCCCTTCACTCCTTCCTTCCAAAATATCTTCAACTAAGCATGGAGGGGAATTCCCACAATTCCAACCATGATTCTATCCACTTAAATTATTTTCTTTGTATAAGCTTCTACCTTGAACAAGCCCTAATTAGAGCACTCCACCATAAATCCCCTTTAGGGTTTGACCAATATTCAACGTGCCATGTGGAGGTTCCTAATGCTAGGGTGCACCTCCCAAGGCTCCTATAAATCCTAGTGCACCCTCTTCCACTCTTTGAATGAGTGCTCAACATAAAATGTTCTAATTCTTCTTTGATGTGGCACTTATACTCTTTTTTTCATTGGGTTGGCGTGAACCTGTACAAACTTAAAACAATGTTTAATTGTGACTTTAGGTTAGGACCAACCTAAAAATAACTTAAAGTTGTTTCTATTAATTAAATTTTCTTTCTTTTGGATCCCCTCCTACTAGGGATGACCTCATCATCATCAAATATAGCATCAAATATTGTCCTTCCAAGTAAATTTGACCTTCTTTTTGCTTGAGTAGGCATCCATTAAGGTCATTTATTTCCTTCTTTTGTAGCCACAATGTCAATGAAGCATGTGTTATGCCTCCAATGGACCTTGTTTTACCATAGAGATACTTTTTAATGCCACATGGCACAATTTCAAGAGATATGTTCCTCCATTAGCTCTTTTTTTTTCACATGCCTTACTCTGAACTTTCTCCATTGTAGGTATTTTTTTTGTATTTTTGGTTTTTTCTTACCGTATGTCATGCTTTAGCCACCTATTGAAGTGTGGCATTCATCTTCTACATAGTTCTTCATTTATCCATGGGTTTTGGGCCTTGGTTTCAATATTTTGAACAAGGCTCTTCATCAATGATGCAACAAAAATGTAATGAAATCCATGTATCCATGCCTCAAATGTGCCAAGTCTACCAAAATGGAATATCTTGGTGAAATTTTCCTCTAGAACATCCTCCAACAAGACAACCATATTTCTCCACACCTTGGATTATGAATGGTGCTATGGAAAGATGGAATAAATTGCATAGCCTCCACAACTTGTAACTACCATTGAAGTCTAAGGATGTTTTGTTGTGCTCGGATGACACCTACATTTTTAGAGGGTAGCAACTAGCTCCACCTGGACATTGCACTCCATTGTGGGGTGTGAAAGAAATCTAGAATCTCTATTGTACCTGGAAGGTGAATCAACAGGCTGGCTACCCATGATGGAATGGATCAAAATATTCACATCCCCTCCACATAATACGATATTTCTTCAATCCCAATTCATTAAAAAAACTTGAGAATGTCCATCTAACTAACCATTCTTAAGGGGCACTACAAATAAATGCATGAGCACAAAATTCCAAAGGGATCATAAATGAAATCTATTGCTTATGAAAAACAAGTGTATTCTTCCTACCATACTCAACAACAAGAAGATGAAAAATCTAAGTGAAATCGAAGAGCTAATGCAAAAATCATGTCATCTCATTGAAAGAAAGAGATATCCCCTTGCGTTTGGAAACAAACTAAAACGAAGCTACATCAAACTTCATGCAAGCATTTTTTGGAATCTTTGTCACTATCTGGTTGAAAATTGAGGTGAGCTCTTCAAGAGAAAAGAAAATACCAAGATCACACTAAGATTGGTGTGTGTTGCTACATGCTTGATCTATCTAATATTCTATTACATTGTTATATTCATCATCTTCAACATATAAAAGGGGTAGGCAATCATTTAGCCATGAATCACCTATACGTACTAAAAAATGTCTCTCCAAACATTGATGTACAAGCTTCAATAGTTGTCCTCCTTTGTTTCCATACAAATCATTTGTCATAGAGTCTAGAAAAAAGGTTTTAGAAAGCATCTTGAAGATAAACCCACAAAATGTTTGCTGCCCCTTTTCACTTCCATCTAATGACGCATGCCATTAAAAATCAGATTTGGGAAAACAAATGAGCTCATGCTCCGGGGTTTGATGTTGTCATTTGGAATGCTAAATTTCTCTAATACATCAACAATTGTGCATGTTGTTGTCCCAAAAATATTGTAAAATTACATCCCTTTGCAAAAATTTTGTGCATATATATAGTACGAGTCGAAGATATCAATGGCTGGAAAATTCATGCATGTGTAATGTGATGAAAATTCCCCTTATGTTACAAGAAATATACCCCATTAATAAGGACACATGAATTTTGACTGATAATAGAATGTGAATCATATATGTTAGCATATTTTGGCTCTCCAAGTTCATAGGAAATAATATATGCAATGTCTTGGTCATGCTCGATGAGGCGGTTATCAAGGTTGATTGAAAAAGGAAGGTTCAAATTCATGTCTTGATCCGAAAAATTCTCACCATCCATGTCATAGATGGGGTCTCCATGAGAATATAAGAGATCCGTATCTAATCTATGTATCACAGTCACAAAAATACTGCTCAAATTATCATCCTCTTGGTTGTCATGTTATTCATTACATGATTTAGTGGAAGTACTTGCAAATTTATGTTGGACTCCAAGGGATTTTCTACAAGCTCTATCCTCTTCAAATCATCAATGGATCCATCATCAAATTCAAAAAATTGAAAAGGTGGATAGATCACCAAACCCTTGAATCCAATGTAGGGTATAGTGGATGCTTGTATATCCTACTCATGCAAGGGTGTGCTATCATCACAATGTGTTTGAACAAGAGGAAGTACATTATCTTCAAGAGAATCTTCACCAAGATTTTCACCATGGAGATCTTCTATATGAATAAATGCAACATTGTCTTCAAGGATTTCATCACTAGGCTTATTGTTCGGATCTACAACTTATGTATAAGTGGATCATGGGATGAAAGAGAAAGTTTTTCATCCTCATGAAACTCATTTCCAAGCTTTACCTAGGATGATTTTAGGTACTTCTCTACAATGGTGATTAATGAGTTTAGTGCATTATATTTATCTTTGGTTTTATAAAATAGGAGATTAGAAGGATCAATTGTGTATGCAAGAACCAAATAACCAAGCTCTCTTTTCATTCTATGACAAATATCAATCATAACATATTTCGTGTGTGATCCTTCAACATAACCAAGATCCCAAACCTTGCAAAATGATTTGATTAAACCTAAAAGAGAAGATATCTCCTTCGTAATACAATCATAAAACCATTCCAATGCATCATCTTCCAAGGTCATTAGAATATCTTCATCATGACATCCTCATTGGAAACATTAATATATGGAATGGGTTCAATGAAAGATGAAATATGTAGTGGAGTTGAATCAATTTGTCCTTAGAACTTTGGAACTTGTTTTCCCCAGTTTGGATCAAAGAGCTCATTTGGATACTCTGGGATACCCGAGAAATATAATGGGTCGAACCATCCTTCCATCGACGATTCTTCTAAAAATGCCATATTTCTTTACTTCCAATATATTGATAAGTTGATATGAAATTTGAAAAACATATATCCATCATACCTTATTTCAATATCAATGGAATTTCTAAGTGATTCTTCAAACATCTTCAAGTCTCACCTCTACAAACAACAAGTTTAGTGCAGATCTTCTAGCACGTGGTTTTTTTCCTTTGTGGAGTCACCAAATGGGAATAAGACAAGAGAAATGCCTTCATCAAATTATTATAGCCAACCACTCTCATAACATTATGATCCATAAATGGTAGGTCTATGACATCTTCTCTATCTTACCAAGACATATCTTCATTGAAAAATAATAAATGTAAAAGTATTTGTAATTACTTTTGACCTGAGATCAAGCTTCTCCATTGTGAATTTGTTACCATGAATAAATGGATTTGTGCAAATACGGTTTCACTTCTCAGCTTAATTGGTTGTGGTTCCAAGCCCAATTCCCAACAACATTGTAGGAAAAATACATTCTACATCAAATTTTCAAACCCAACAATTGATAATCACCCAGTTACCCATTCATTACATTTAGTCAAAGAAATAAAAAATATGCATGGTGCTTTGTTCTTACCATTTCCATTTCAATTTCAATCATATTGTTGCTAACTACGGTTTCTCATAGGGGAGCAGGGGAAGTTATGGCATCATATCCAACAATAGCATCTTCATATGATAGGGGCCCAAATCATTTGGTAGAAGTGGGGCTTGTTTCAGGGATGGAGGTGACTAGGGGTTGTTCCCCTACTACATGAGGCTCTGACAACTCTTAACTAAGATGATGGGTTGATCATCACTCTGAAGGTATTTCTTTTCTACGATATCAACCAATAATTTATTGCCTTATACTTTCAACCAACTTATTGAAAAGCATATCCATGGGATTATTTGATAGACTTGCAAAGTGTCATCAATTTTCTTCCTTCTTTCCATGAAATGTTGAAGCAAAACATCCTCATCGTAGAATTCTTCAAGAGCCTACTCACAATCTCAAAATCCTGCAAATTTCTTTGATGAAACTTGAAATTGAAGACATGGCCCTTGGACAATCTTTACGAAACCATTAATGTGTTGCAATTCCTCTTCCTCTCAACGTACAAGCAAACAATTTCATCATAATATCCTTATGAATAATGTTTAGGTCTGCCATAAAATACCTAGTCGTGACCTCCATTTGTATTGTCAGTATCTGAGATGGAGGTCCTAAGGTGCTAAGTAGGTAATGGTAGGGTCAATTGTTAAGATGATGGGGAGGTACGGTTTAATGGAATGTGTTTCACCTTATTTTTTATACTATCTTACCACTACTTCCCTTGCCACCCTTAAGTCCTTATTTA
>JASDQU010171266.1:6412-18090 GCA_032191745.1 Picea mariana
AAAAATAAATGAAAAACTATACAAATGAAAATAAAGATTGAAAAATTATATAAATGGAAATAAAGATCCTTGGTATCGTGAAATTCTTAACTAAGACATTTTTAATATCACATTTGAAAACCATTTTTTCACACCATCCTTAAAAGCATACGCTTGGTCGAAGTTTTTGCAATTCATGAGATGCCTTTACATACATTCACAAGGACATTAGCAATGCAGCGAGTGCTTCAATGGTCTATGAAAAATAAGGCAAACACTCCATCTTGGCAATACCGAAACATTTTTAAAGATCAAACAACATTTTAGAGGGGGATTTTAAATGTCTAAATTAGAGTAACAAAGTATTACATAATGGAAAGAGATCATGCAAGACCTAGG
The DNA here is from genome assembly GCA_032191745.1 of Picea mariana. Taxonomy (NCBI): domain Eukaryota; kingdom Viridiplantae; phylum Streptophyta; class Pinopsida; order Pinales; family Pinaceae; genus Picea; species Picea mariana. The sequence goes on from JASDQU010171266.1 coordinate 6,791, forward strand.
AGAGTCTATTGAAAGACAACAATTAAGATATAAGAGAGTCTGATTGGGAATATGATCGATGTTTTAAAAGATAAGATGGGATGAACAATTATATATCTATATTTATGTATAAATAAAGTTTTAAAAGATTGGATCAGGAGAATTTATTTAAGAATATGATTCATGCTTTAAAAAGACCATATACATATATAAGATTGGATGACCACTTGTTTTAAAAGATTGGATGACCAATTTTATATACATCAAGTTTTATGATGTTCAACATAGTAATGTTTTATTTAAGGAATTTATTTTACATTTATTTATTGTTTATTCAATATAAAATTAAATTATGATGATGATTGTGAAATAAACAGTAGTTGAATTAATGTATTTATTTCATATTCACTTTTTATTTTTTATTTTGAAGAAATAAAATTTTGATGATGATTGATAATGTTCATTGAAATTAACTTTGGGGTATTGGATCTTAAGAAAAAACTCATAAGGAATAATTGATTCGCTTTAGAATGCTAATCTTATGTTTAAAAAGATTGGAAAGATTTCCTAAATGTTTATGTTTTTGATGAGTTAAAATGTTAGGAATTTTAGATCTTTGCTGCAAATACTTCTTCAACACAAAATTATGATGATTATTATGATGATAGTTAACATTCATTGAGACCAAAGTTTGGTCTAACAAACTTTAAGAAGAAACTAGTATGGAATTAATTGGTTGCCTTTATTATTTTAATAGTAAGCTTACAAAGATTTAAGAGTAGTTGTCCTAAATATGGATAGTTTTGACGAGTTAAAAGGTTAACAAGGTCAATATCATTGCAAATATTTATTCATCACAAAATTATTATGATGATGATGGTGATGATTGTTAATCTATTAAGACCAACTTTGGTCTATTGAACCTTAAAAAAATGGTAAGGAATTAATTAGTTTGCTTAGCATTTTGTTCCTATGTTTGAAAATATTAGAGAGAAGATTTCATAAATATTGTTAGATTTGATAATTTAAAAGGTTAAGAAGGTCAATATTGTTTTTTTTTATTGTAAATTTAGCTACTCATAATTAGTTAGAATATAACACAAAAGTACATTCTTGCGAGGCGATTTGTTCAACCTCTGAAGATTATTTTTGTGTTGGTATTCAATATTAACATTTTTTTTATTATAATATCAATATATCAATCAAGCCTGTGTTCTTTAGATATAATGGTAGGAGAATAACAAAAGTTTCTTTATTTTCTTTTCTACTTTTTTCTCATTTCTGCATTTCACATGCAGAATGTGGAATGCATAAATTGTTCTTGTATTTTCTCCCCATGGCCAAGTTCTATCATTATTGAATTGATTCTTATGATGCATAGTGCAGAGCCAAGTTTCTGAGTTGTTATTACCTTATTTGTATTTCCACATTTTTTCATTCTACATGCGGAACGTAGAATGCATATATTCTTCTTACTTTTTATTCCCATGGAAGTGTCCCTTCATTTTTGCACCACACATTCGGTGTGAAATGCATAGTTGAGATTTCGAGTTGTTCTTCCCTTATCTACCTTTCCACTTTCTACATGCATAATGCAAAGTGTAGAGAGTCTTTGCTAGTTTCTCTAGATGGCTAAGTTCCTACATTCTTGCATCATTACATCTAGTGTAGAGTGCAGAGCTAAGCTTTCAAGTTGTTCTTCCCTTATGTGTATTTCTACATTCTGTATGTGGAATGCATAATGCAAAGAGTCTTGTTGATATTTCTCCTTATGGTCAATTCCCTACATTCCTACATCATCACATCATGTGTAGAGTGTGGAGTTTGGTTTTTGAGTTGTTATTCCCTTAACTAATGCATTATCACCCTCTTCCTCCAGCATTTCAAAGATATTCTATGTGGAATGCAAAGTTTGTCATGCCACTCTCTTTCCTTTGCATCCTTCACCTTCTAGACTCTTACATCCCACATTCCACTTCTTCTTGTGCATGCACTTACTAGACACCCACCTCCTTTACTGCCACATTCTACTTTGCATCCTTCTATTGTTTTCTGTATATAATTTTTGAATGCAAATGCAATCATCCTTTAGAGAGTTTTCTTCCATGATATCTCAACTTACATATAACTCTTGATTTCCTAGAAACACTCAGTCATTATATAGTTTTTCTATCAAATAATTGTTTTTACACTTTACATAGAGTGGAATGATTATTGGGATGAGTGAAATGATATTCGTTGTTCCTTTTGATCTCGAGGAGAGTCTCTAGTTGTGTATGATCTTGTTATATTTCAACATTTTGTGGAGTGCATTCAACAATATGAGGGAGAATTCTTCCACTATCATCTCGTCATACCCATGAAATAAGGAAACAAGAAGTCCCTTTTCTAGAGATGTACCTTTAGCTACATTATTGGTTTCTACCCGTAGGAAACCCATGAACACACTAAGGATATGACTAGAGGAGTCCCTAAAATCCCTTTCTAACCTCCATGGGCCTAGATTTACTTTTAAGGCACCATCGAAATGATTTTTATAAGTTTGATGGTGGGGTAGACCATGTGTCTAAGGATTTGTCTTAAGGAGTGAAGTAATCATTTTTGTCTATCAATTTCCTAGATTTAATGCCCTAGAGAGAGAGAATGATATCCTCCTTGTTTGAGAAAATTTTCTTTTAGGTTCTCATGACATGAAATGAATTGTTTCTTCTATGTTTTGGGAAATCTTAGCCTAAGAAACCTCCATCCTCATTGGCCTACTTTGAATATGTGCTAGTTAAATTCCTTCCAAATCAACCACAAAATAAAATATCATGTCTTATTTAAGACTGGGTTTAATAATGGAGATAAATGCCACTCTTTTATGGTTTCCAAGATGCCATGTCTTCTTCTATCTATTTGCTTAAAATTCATAGGACATCTATCCCATATGAACTTTATCTATTTACATTGGTTGAATAGGTGTTCACTTATTTTTCCTCTTTCCTAAAAATGAAGTAGAGGAATGGTTTCTCGAAATCCCTTCATTGTAGTTTATTCAATGTTAAAAAATTTTATCTAGCAAGAAAGTAGAGGGAGGTGGAAAATTTTTCCCATGTTATTGGGTTCCAAACCTCCTTGGAAATATTATCTTTTTCTTGTAAAATGTTCCATACTTCCATTCTATAAGTTTGTTTAGCTGAGAAGGTCCTTCCTCTTGTCTGTCCCCGTCGAAGATTATTAAGTTTTTCCTTAAATATTTTCTTTTCTTGTATTTAGTTTTTCCGTTAGTAGGTCTACTCCCTTTTGAGTGATTTTTGGGGGGCATGTATATCTTAGTTTCCAATATTGCCATCGATTGTGCTCTCTATTTTATTTTTCCTCACACTAATGAATGACATAATTCCATTTTGAGACATGGAATATCTTGCTAATATCTTAAAAAAAAAAATTCCTTCTTAGTTGAGGTTGTTTATACCAAGAATAATCCCAAAATAAAGCAAAGTTCCCTACTTTAGTTTCCCAAAAACACTAGTTTTGCACTATAGTTTTGTTTTTCCAAGCATAGTTCCATATCAAAGATCTTGATATGTTCTGCACCATCCTTAGATGATCTCATTCTTTAACATCTCTTACATACTTTCCTCATAATAATTTACGAAAAAATTGTTCCTTTATATTCAACCACCTCCACCATATCTTTTCTATCAACACATTCTTAAATATTTGAAAATCATGAACTCATAGGCCCATTGAATATTTTGGAATACAACATTTTTTCCAAGACTAAAGGAACCATTTTATTTCTTTCTTATCTCGCTCGCAGAGAAATATCTTTAAAGACTTTGTATGGCCTTTAGAATCTTGAGAGATGTTGCCAACACCAAGAATAGGGTGTATTATCATAGTACTATGTATACAACCTCTTATTTATCATCTTCTCACCGAGTCCCCACAATGAATCAAATTCCTCCTTACATTGCATTATAGATCCATCATTACAATGCTTTCACTTTCACAACCATGGGATGATTTCTAGAGTGATTCTCTATTTATCTCTCATTAGTAGCCACAACATGATACCATACACATCTTTGATTCAACATTTTTTTAATCCTTATTCTTTGCACTTGGAAATCTTACTGGTTAGAACACCAATAATAATGAAAGGTCTACATATGTTGTATCTCTGTCCCAATCCAACTCTCTATGCATGTTCATACTCAGCATGACAATCTATATGTTTATGTATGTTTTCAATAGATTGGCATGATTGAGAGTTTGGAGGAAAGTGGGGATGATTTCAATCTAAAATAGGAGGAATTGATATAAAAAAAAGGGTATCTTAACCCATCTCAATGTCTAAGTAAACCTCAAGATCACTCAACTAACCAACTTAGCCAACCATTTTTGGAGAAAAAGGGTCCCTCTTTCCTTGATGGTGTATCCATGTAGGGGATTCCTACACATTTAATAATTAATATGTTGATGTGTTAGTTGAATAATTAGTGAGAGCATCTCTTTCTATTCTTGAGTTGTGTGCATGTGGATATAATATTAATTTACCAGTTTAATGTGACATGCATGCTTAGATAGGTTTTGACTTGGTCTATCAATAAATATAGTGAGATATATGTAAATATATAAGAATGACATTTTCCTTCTCATTGAAAATAAGTCATATGTTCTTATCTACTCTACTTTTTGGGTTTTAATTGTTATATCTCATCATTTGTTAAGATCAATTATATCATTTTTTGTTCTAATTTTTCCAATTTGTTTCTTAGGTAGTAGGTGTCGTACAATTATGCCTAATTGTGATGTTTGACAATAGTTATATGTCACATTACCACTTTCATCTTGGCTAACTTTATGTCAAATTACAAGTGTTCCTCAATGGTTATGTTGCATTATGACATTCATCAAGGGTTATGTCACATTGAGTTTGGTTGAGTATGGTTGACCAAGGTTGAATACATTTCATAATATTTGATTATGCTAAACTTTGGTTGATTGTGGTTGAAAATCATGGCCATGGTTGAGCATAGTCAATATTCCCCAAGGGTTATATTGATTGAAACATACCTCAATCATTATGTAACATTGCAACTTTAATCTTTGATTAACTATGTTGAATTTTTATGTTCCCCAATCATTATGTTGCATTAGAACATTCATCAATGGTTATATCACATAATGACAATCCTCAAGGTCGACCATGGTTGACTATGGTTGACTATGGTTGACAATATTTGAAGAGGTTAAATTCAATATTCATTCATGTTGCAACATGAAGATGTTTACTATATATGACCACATTGACTATGGTTGAACATGGTTGACTTTGGTTGAGTATGGTTGGCTATAATTGACTATGAATGATAATGTTTGATTATTATTAACTATCATAGAGCATGTGGGTATGGTTGAAAATGGTTTAACATGTTTAAAATATATGTTTTATACCTTCATACCTTATAGCTCCATAACTTTCTTATTTTACACCCATTCAATTATTTAATTTCAATAAAATTTATGATCGTAAAAATATATTTATTTAAATTAACTATAATATAATGTACGTGTTTTAAAAAATAATATTTGGCCATGGTTGACTATTGTCTACTTAGTTGGATATGGTTGATCATGGTTGAATATTGTTGAGAAAAGTTAGAGTTATGGTTGACTTTAAGATTATTTCATATTGTGGTAGTAAGAGGTTGATAATATGGTTATATCTATTGTGATGTTTATCTTGGATGACTTATGTCAACTTGATATGTTCCTCAATGGTTATGTGTCATTGTGGAATCATTAAGGGTTATGTTTCGTTGTGTCATTCATCAACCGTTATGTTGCATTGAATCATTCATCAACTTCTATGTCACATTGTGATCTTCCTCAAGTGTTATGATTAAATGTGACGTTTCTCAATGGTTATGTCTCATTATAACATTCATCTTGGCTAACTTCATGTTAAATTCTATATTCCTCAATGATTATGTTGCATTGCAATGTTCATAATGGGGCATGTTTCATTTTTTTTGGTTCGTCATGTAGACCATAGTTTATTATAGTTGACCATGGTTGAAATTATGTTTTATTTAAAGGATTTATTATGGTTCGCCATGGTTGAAAATGATGGTCATGATTGACCATGGTCAACATTCCTCAACAGTTATGCCCATTGCATTGTACCTCAATGGTTATGTCACGTTGAAAAACTTTCATATGAATGGCTATATTGCATTGAAAAATTCATCAAGGACTATGTTGCATTGCATCATTGGTTATTATTAACTATAACATAATGCATTTGTTTAAAAAATTAATATTTGTTCATGGTTGACTATTGTTTACCATGTTTGAGTATGTTTGGTGTAACATCTTTCTCTTGCGTGCACCAGATGTGACTTATTCTTTGATGACACTTACATGCAAGTGATCCGGTTTATTATTTGATTGACTTCTTAGCTTATGGATTCTGATGTTGAGACTGTGGATTATGATGTCATGTTATGTTAAGTTATTTATGTATAGACATGTGCTATTGACTAGTTTCTCCTGAGTGTAAAACACTCTAGATCGATTGAGGATGTGATGGCATCGATGGACCTCCTTGGACACCAGATCAAGTTAGGGAGTGGACTGTTTGTGGTTTGAATATATTTTTTATTACATATGTGGCATGATATGGTATATTATGATGTTGTTTATGGATTGATGCCATGTTTCGTTGATGGATGTAGGTTGACGATAGTTTTCTAATCATACTCACATTTGGAGTAAAGGGGTCACGCATGAAAACCAGAGATATTTAGGGAGAGGTGTGGCAACAGCCATTCCACAACCTACTAGCACTCCTTCTGTGGCTCGAACTGTAGGTTAATGATTACCTAGTTCGAGAGATCCACGGTGCCATGAGGGAAGAATCTGACAGTCCCTCACGAAGATTCTAAGGGGCGCACAATAAGGCAGGGTCCTTATTCCTTAGAGGCCCTTAGTGTGCCACAACCTGGCAGAGTATTGACTCCAAGGGCTTGGCATCTACCAAAATCAGTCAAAAGGAAAGTGGCACCCTTGGAGTACGTAGTGTGTCTTGAAGGGCACGTCGCATAAATGAAGTATGAACGAAGGTGAGTGGCACCCTTGGAGCACGTAGTGCATCTTGAAGGGCATGTCACGGTTTTAACACTGGTGATCCAATGAACCTAGGTACCAAGAAAGTAATATCTTATTTTGTCATAGTTAGCCTTAAAATAAATGTTATGAGTAAAGTTTATTAATTATAAAATTTCCCTTTAAAAAAAAATTGCTAAGCCTAGTGAAATTAAAGCCTAGGTCTAAATAGGGTATGAGGTCAAAACATTAATTAATCCATTAATAAATGGGGGATAGAGAAAAAAACAAATTTAGAATTAAAAGGAGAATTAAATTATTTAAAGGATTAATTGTTGGCTAAATGAAAAACTTTCTAATTTAGAACTTAGACCAAAAAGGGGAAACTTAATTACAAAAGGAATGTGGAACATAGAAGGGAATCTAGTCTACAGAACTTTCCCTAAATGAACTCAACTCATCTTTAAGAAGGGCATCAATCATTAAAGGACATTGAGGGAATAAAGGGACAAGAATGCGCGTTTTTAGGAATGCTAGGGAAATTGACAATTTGATCAAATTAATTAATTTAATTTCTAATGCAACTAAGGGATCGGGTGACAAGTGTATGGGGGAGAATATTCCTAATTAAAATTTAACAGAAAGAATTTTATTGTGCATTTTGGCAACTAGTCACTAAGAAAACTCTATAAAAGCGATGGCAGAGAAGGGGAAGGGACGACCGGTATGCGTAAGGTTATGTTGTTTTTCTTAACTGATTTTTCTTGTGGGAGTTGGGATACCCAGTTCGAAAGGGGAGTGGTAGCTCGACCTTGCGAGGTGAGCTAGGAGCTATATTCTTCTCTGGTTTTTGTGTGCATGGCCCCTTTGCGGCTTGAAGGTCTCAGGGGGAAGAAGAGTACCCCTGGTGTTTGTTGAGAAGTATCGGTGAGGTCTCGAGGGTTAGCAAGAAGGAGCGAGGAGGATCTTCAACAGCTGAAGGACATCAGTAAGCCAACGTCGATTAAGGTACTCATGATTAAATTTTCATTTGTATTTGTTTAAAGTTTGTTCATGGATTTAATTATTATAGTAATTGTAATGGGTTTATTTTATCCTTGCTCAACGATTTAATTTTCCATCCTCAGAAATTGTGTTTTAGTTTTTCCATAAATTGCGATTTAGTTTTGCCTCTAATAAGCGATTTAATTTGCAGTCGCCCTTCTTTTGTGTGGTGACTTGAAATTTTGGGGTCGAGTCTGGTAGCCTTCCTGGATCGTGCTTGATATGTCCCTGCATCTATTACATCTTGCTGAACGAAAATTTTAAAACCTTCACTTCCAATTTACCCAGGGAGGGTGATCTCTGATGTTTTTATCTATTTCCACTCGATCAACATATTCTTAAACTGGTCTGCGATTTCTCCTTCCTTGAATAGTGGAATACCTATGCGTTTTCCACTAACTGGACATCGTTTTGGTTTCCTTGAATCTTTGACATTTCGTCATGGGACAACCCTCAACAAAGTGCAATTTTTCCTCTGCGAATCTAGTGGGTAAAACACGTTGTGAGTTGGGGCAGAACCCACTCGCGTTTGCCCCTTTTCTTGCAATATTTTCGTGAGTAAAAATACCCTGTGTATTGGAGGAACCACCTTGCGTTGTTGTTTAAAAAATTTGTTTTAGCGAAACCCATACTTCAATATGAAGATGGAGGTGGAGTTTTCGCTTACTGGTGGTTACCATTGTTACTTGGTGGATGGTTCGTTGCTCCTTCCAACATAATTAAGTTCACCTTTAAGTTTACTTTTGCCTTACGAGAACAAGTTGAAGTAGTTATTTTTGTGTTTTAGATGAGTATTAATTGTTGTTATCTGTGTAATGGAAAATAAGTTAACAATCTCAAATCAACCCTAACGTACGTCACGAATATTAAATCAATGGATTGACTGTAGTTGTAATTTAAAAGATCTTCAAAGGATCTTCACCCCTGTCTTGTAACTAATTAATTAATAATTTATATGTATTCATAATTAATTAGACCTGTATAAAAGTTCCATCTTTTTTCAAGTTATAATATCTTACTTATAGGGTTAAATAGATTCTCTATTGAACAATGCTAATCCCTTCATTTTCATTATTTTCATAAATTGGGAAAAGATTAATTCACTAGGGGCTTTCTCAATTATAATTTCAGATGGTCATGTGTGTAGTTTACCTTAGAGCAATAAAAAATTACATTGATACCTATTGCGTCGTGGTATAAAATCGATGTATGGATGGTCTTGTGGGTAGTTTACTTTTCTAGCCACCAAAAATGTTAGTGAATAACGAATAAGCGATTATATTACCTTGCACCACAGACTATCCTTTGATGAAATAATTAGATTGTTTGCATGCTATAATAATGATGATGTATGTTGAATTAAGCGATTAATATTAATATGCACAATGAATGATGTCGGTTAGTGTTTAATTTGGTGATCAGATCACACACACATCTTGAAATTAATGAGGATTTATTGTTAAATTCCGTACTTGATTAATCATGTGCCTTGGAATAAATTAGATGATTGCTTGTGCCATGAAAATAAAATAAGTAGATTTCATGGTGCCTTGATCATGTGAATGTTAAATGTTTTAGAATTTGTTATCTTGCGACGTTACTTATATGGATTGTGATTGTTGGAATTTAGTTGCTCTTGCATCGTTGAATAAGTTGATATATGATTAATCAAGTGAATGATTGCTTGCGCGCCCTGGAATTAATGTTGCTATAACTAGTCTTAAATGTGGTTCTTATGGAACGCTTCATTGATGTCTAATCACATCAATTAATTTATGCATGTTTGTAATAGAATCTTATAGCACCTGAATAAATGATCATTAAGGTGTTGATTGATTTAGTAATTTAGATTTCTCTTGCTGCCTCATTTGTGATAGTTTAGATTGATTGTCCATCTAGTTGATGTTGGACTTGATGTAATGAATGACTGATAGATATTGAACGTTTTGTGCAAATGGAAATTAATGAAGGGATGCTTTCTCTAGATGATAGATTGTGTGTGCGCTAAATTATAATGTATTAAATGAATTGGTGGACCTTAGACTTCTTGTGCCATTGGGATGTGATGAAGGGATGATGTTCTAGATAATTATTTCTCGTGCACCTAAAAGATGATGTATTGAATGATTTTGTAGTTACCTTACACCATTGATTTAGTGTGACTTGATAATAAAATTTCTTGCACTCCTTAATTTAAGTGGGCATGAGATTACTTATTCTTTATTCTCTTGCACCTTGATTTTAATGCTAATTAATCTCGCATCTTGAATTATTTATTTATGACTTATTTAGTGACTAGTTCTCATGAGTCGTTGACTAAGTTGACTTGAGAATGTTCAAGAATTATTACTCTCGCGGGTAGCGGATATGATGCATGATTGATATTGATGATGGGTAACGATGCAACATGTTTAATTGTGAATTTAAAATTAAAAGATTGATGGTCTTTATGAGATGCATTGAAGGTTTAAGATTGTACATTATCACATCGCTATTATTGGTAGAATGAATTATTGTTGGGATGTTGTAATTAATATATTAATACATTGATGTGTGTGTCATGATTCATGGTGGTGATATGTTGGCCATGTTTCGTTTGGATTATTAATGCTTATTTATTGTTTTGTTAAATTTATGTGATTGATGTGTCGACGACGTTGACTATTTATCATGATATTCAAATTTTCCCAACACAGCTTTAAAAGAAAAAAAAATTGACTTGTTGTACATCATTGGGTTGACATAACGATGGGGTCGTTATATATGGTATCAGAGCAGGTTCAACACTGTGACTGTGGATGGTCACGGCTTCCACTGAATTAAGCCTTTGATTATTACTTAGCGCTATTTAAAATTTTAACCTGTCCATACATTAATCACATTTAGAGGACGTCGTTGAGGTTCACAACATGGTGCTGGGGAAGGAGGTGTGACGCCTCCAAAAGCACCCGCCCCCTAGGATTCTAACCCCCAAGGGATGCAACAATTCCTCGGGTGGGAGTCGATTGTTATAAGCGATGTAGATGGTTTGAAAAGGTCCTGCGAGGGAAATGTGAGAGGCCTTGTAACATCCTGCTCTGGCGCACTGAGAAAACTTATTCTTTGAGGACACTTGCTCACAAGTGATCTGGACTTTTATGATGTTAAAACATTGATCCTTGATGTTTTACTGCTTTGAT
>JASDQU010171268.1:6196-20225 GCA_032191745.1 Picea mariana
AGGTCTACTATATTATTAAATAAGGTTCATTGTGGTAGTTAGATATAATAAATGGGTAATTATATATAATAAATGTAAGAGGACTTCTTAGAAGGTTCTACTTCTAGAAGATTCCTCCTCTAGAATGTTCTTAGGTGACGGTAGCACTATATAAAGGGGTTAAAGAAATGCAATGAGACATGAAGAGAAGTATTGTATGTGGAGCAGTATCTCAATAGGAGGATTCCCCCTCGAAGAGGCAAGTGAACAGGAGAGGATCCCTTCCATAATAGGATCCATTGTATGGTGTTTCCCTACCTCAAGGGTTTCTATAATAAAGTTGTGGTTTTCTATATGGTTTCATATATCCTGTGTGGTGATTATATTCAGATATATTTGGATCTATTGTGATATTTTGTATTCAGGTCTTTGTTTCTTAACAAGTGGTAGGAAATTTCTCTGATACCACTTGTTAAGTACCAAATAGATCTACAAATATAATCACCACAAATACTGAATACACAATAGATCCACAAGAAAGATAGAAGAAACCACACTTTATTATTACCAAACCCTTGAGGTAGGGAAACACCATACAATGGATCCTATTATGGAAGGGATCCTCTCCTGTTCACTTGTCTCTTTGAGGGGGCATCCTCCTATTGAGCTACCACTCCAAATACAATATTTCTCTTCATATCCCATTACATTGCTTGAACCCCTTTATATAGTGCTACCATCACCTAAGAACATTCTAGAGAAGGAATATTCTAGAAGTAGAACCTTCTAAGAAGTCTTCTTATATTTATTATATCTAATTACCCATTTGTTATATCTAACTACCATAGTGGGCCTTATTTAATAATATAGTGGACCTAGTCCACCTTACATTGAATGGCCTCCACTATTATCACTATGGGCCCTCTGGGTCCCCCCACAACCTCTCTAGCTACCTTACAAATACATTTCAAAAGGAAAAAACTATACAATTGGGAAAAAATTGACATGCGCAAATTCACCAAAGGAAGCGCATGCACAGTGTGTCGGCCAACAAAGCCCTCATAGCACACAATGCACCAAATGCACGACTGTATATGAGAAAATCCATGCACTCCTATGAACGACACATTTATGGTTCTTGTCGCCCCCCCAACCACTTATGGAATAGATCCATATCTGAGAGAAATATGAATGGGGGGTTGGTCAAGGACCAAAGGGTTCCCTAAAAGGCCCCTTATTCACACCAAGAACCAATTACATTCTTCCTTGAAGAAGTGTTATAAATAAGAGCCATGGGTGCACTAAGAAACTAATATCTTCATAGTATTGTTATGTTGCCTAAATTCTCCCTTAATAATCCTTTTTTCTCCTTGGAGTATTCAAGCATCATTGCAATATGTCATTCTACTCACCTCTTGAGAGAATAGGCATTGATTGTCTTCACCATTTTCCATTTTTATTCCATTGTAAGAAGATATCTCCATTATGGAACTCAAGATCCCTCCCAAGGAGGAAGAGGGGACTCATAAGTCCTCATTTTTCTCCATGGTGTTTTGCCTACTAATCTATTGATCTATTGGTAGCATTATCTTGGTCATTGGTTGATTTTTTATGGTTCTAAGTTTCTCATGAATTCTAAATTTTATTTCTTAGTTGTTTTAGTTTGTTCCTTTGTTTATTACATTTGTTTGGAATGTTTAACCCACTCACAAACTTATGTCTTGTCTATCAAGCCCAACTAGGCATGCAAGTGTTGTTGTTTTTCTCACCCAAGTGAAAAAACCAACACAACACCTTGTTGAGACACATTGAGGAAATAAGTTTAAAGTCCTTCGAACATATAATGGGGGGGACTATGTCAACCATGAGATAAAACATATTTGTCTCGAGGATAAGATTCATTTGTAGCACATGGTTCCTTATACTCCACAGCAAAATGGAGTAGTTGAGCGTAAAAAATAGATCCTTGAAAGAGATGGCATCGTACATGTTGCATGAAAAGTCACTTCCACGAGGATTATGGGCTGAAGCACTTAATTGTGCAGCCTACATCCAAAAAAATATCCCCATAGATATGTCAAGGATAAAACCCGCTTCTAGGCTTGGAGCAGCCTCAAACTGGAAGTGACCCATTTTCATATATTCGTTTCTCGTGCATGGGCCAGGATTCCCTCTAAGAAGAGTAAGGCACTTGATCCACATAGTACATATTATATTTTTTTTGGATACCCTAACAGTGTGAAGGGCTACAGACTCATTAATTTCTCCATGGACTGGATCATCATTGAGTGCATTGTCCAATTCAAGGAAATTATCTCGCATGTACCTTAGTAGCCATGTGTAGAGACTTTTTTTCTTCCACCTGTCACAGATGATGATCATGCACATGCCGAATATTCTTCATATTATATTTTTTATTCATGGGATTCAGATTATTTAGATATAGAGTCAGTAGAGTTATATGTAGATTCATTGCATGCATATGCAGATTCAGAGCCAGAGCCAAGGCCCAAGTGGGCCAAGACTACTCTTCAGGATGCAGGAGATCTTGTTGGGGATATAGCTGATACTAGGACTCGATCTAATTTAGAGGAGCCTCCTCTTTCAATCATTGCTACTGAACTGATGCCACCAAGAAATATTTTATTAGTTCAATCATCAGATCCACATTCCTATGGTGAGTTTGTCGCGAATCCATTTTGGGAATCTACCATGCAAGAGGAGTGCAACTCCCTCCTTGAGAACCAAACTTGGGGTTTGGTTCCCTTTCCTACAGGAAGTAAACTTTTCAGGTGCAGATGGGTCTACAGGACCAAGAGTGCAACATATGAACAAGTTAGTAGATACAAATCCAGGATAGTTTCCAAAGAATTTCAGCAGGTGCATGGCATTGACTATGATGATACCTTCTCTCCAGTAGAGAATATTGATTCCATACTTTTGGAACTTTCCATTACAGTATCCAATGGATGGGAAGTTCATCATATTTACATGAAGAATACATTTCTTCATGAATATCACTCCGATGATATCTACATCACTAGTACATATTGTAAAAGTTCTGACGTTTTATTTGTGATGTTATGGACAAAATTGTCCATATTGTAGCAAAATAGAGGAAATTTCTAAAAAAAAAATCATATTGCCCAATAACATTCGTATTGTGACGTTGATGTCTCTCTTACCACGTTGACAGCTCTCTTGCCATGTTAACATCTCTTTTTCCACATTTTCCACTGGAACGTCTCTCTTGCCACGCTTGTGACATAGACGTCGTTCTTGCCACATTTGTGAAGATTGATGTCTCAATGCGACATTTTCTAATGCCTCTCTTGCCACGTTTTCCACTGGAACGTCTCTCTTGCCACGTTTGTGACATAGACGTCATTCTTGCCACATTTGTAAACGTTTTGGAAACTAGGTCTATTGGTCTCTCAAAGTCTATTGGTTGAAACCTTCTCATAGGCTATCGTAAACTATGGGTATCCAGAGAACAAGAAGGGCTAGGTGACTGCCATTTTGTGCATCATTTTCATGTCTTCCTATTCCTTGCCTTCATTTCTTACACACTAATGCTAAAAATGTTCCAACGATCTCTCAAAACATACTTATCATTGCTAACATTCATGGTAGGGTTGCAAGTTATGTTGACAAATGTGTGCTAATTTGAATTTGAAAAAAAACACACCCTTTAAAAATAACACTCATGATCAATATATTGTGATGCAAAATTTGTTGTAGTAACTCAACAATAGTACCATTGTTTGAAGTCTGGACATTTCTCACACCTACGTAACTTTGCGGTTAGTCTATGATAATCATCAAGTATTCCAAGGCATAGTAAATGCTTGTCAGTGCCTTCATTTGATATAGAATACTCTCTATTGAGTTTTGGCATATATTCCTTATCTAGGGAAACTATGGTATTTCAAAGTAATTGCTAAATGAAACCATTCACAAGGGATGACTTGATGTGTTTTTTATCACTAGATTTTGACTTGTGCCCTTTGTTAACTTGATGACCTAAGGGTATATTTTCATGGTTTACTTTCACATTGGACTCGACATTTAAATCTATCGCATAATTGGCTATTGACATTATGCTATGTATATTGTGCAAATATGATATAAACACATGACTATACACCCTTGCAAACTTTACATTGGATTATGTACTATGAACTTTCATGAATGATGAACATATCAATATATAGCAATCCTCATGCCTTACATATTTCATTAATTTAATGATAATAAATGGCACATGGATATGACACACATGCATGCAATTTACCTCCAAGCATTGTTTGAGATTAGTTCTCTAAAGCACAATCTTCAAAGCTCATTTCTCATCTCTCAATCACTTGGTGTCGTTCCCTAAAAAAGATTGTCGAATTTGAGTCAAGCAGAGTCCTTCCCTTTTTCTTATCTTATTGCAACGATAGGATTTATCTCAACTACATAAGATCCCCCACTTCTTGGTTTTCCTTACCTAAAGAGTGGAGTGAATCACATAAGTGACAACTAGTGATTCACTTGATAGTATCCTTAAGCTTTCCTCTCGAAGTAAGGTTGGACTTTTACTTTACAGAGTGTTGAGCAATATCAAGAACCAAATGCAAGATTCAAACACCATAATAAAAAATTATTTATATTATATCCAAATAAAACTCGGTCATCGAATGCAATCATCACTAATTAATCCCAAATTGGACCCACCATGATGCCTTGATATTCTTCAACTAAATCCAAGGCCTCATTTTAAAAACCAACTCAATCAACATTGTTTAGTGTCTTCCATGCATGTGTATGTTTATTGGCTCTAGAACAAGGTAAACAAATCCATGTTTATGCAATGAGAAGCGCATTTGAATATGATGTTGCCATAGGAAATGTATTTATGGACATGTATGCCAAATGTGGGTCTGTTAGCATTGCCCACAAATTGATTAAAAGTCATAGACAATTCATTTGTAGACATCCATGCCAAATGTGGAGGTGCTAGCATTGCCCACAAAATATTTAAAATAAATAATGCATACATGAGATGTTTGATTATCTAATACAATCATGGATGATTATCCCATGGTTGGCACCATCCAAGGCTTGCAAAAAAATTGTTGATAATAAAAATTTGATAGCAAACCCAAAAATCAACATAATAGAATTTTCAATAGTTCTCAAAAGTTAGTGGAGGCTATGAAGAGAACATTAAGCATTGGAATTTTTTCATAAAGAAATATTGATATTAAAATATAATGTTTTGCCAACATGTATATATTTATTGGTTCTGGAACAAGGTAAGCAGATCCATGGTTATAAAATATGAAATGCATTTGAATATGATGTTGACATAGGCATTGTATTTGTAGAGAGATATGCCAAATGTGGGGATGTTGCATTCCTTTAGGTTGTGTCTGATAAATAACAGGAACTAAATGCAAGATTCAAACACCACAATCAAAATCATTTCACTATATCCAAATAAATAATGCATAAATGAGATGTTGGGTCATGGAATTGAATGATTGTTGATAATTCCCATAGATTGGTACCATCCAAGGTTTGTAGAAAAAAATGTTGTCAATAACCCAAATAAATCATTTACACTATATCCAAATAAATAATGCATAAATGAGATGTTGGGTTATGGAATTGAACAATAACTGATAATTCCCACATATTGGCACCATCCAAGGTTTGCAGAAAAAAATGTTGGCAATAACCCAAAAAGATCATTTACACTATATCCAAATAAACAATGCATAAATGAGATGTTGGGTTATGGAATTGAATCATTGCTGATTATTCCCATATTGGCACCATCCAAGGTTTGCAAAAAAAATATTGTCAATAAAAATTTGATAGCAAACCAAAAAAAATCAACATGATAGAATTTTTATTAGTTCCCAAAAAGTAGTGGAATCTATGAAGAGAACATTAAGAATTGGAATATTTTGTTCCCTAAAATTTGCATAAAGAAATATTGATATTAAAATATAGTGTTTTGCCAACTTGTATAGATTTATTGGCTCTGGAACAAGGTAAGAAAATACATGGTTATAGAATATGAAATACATTTAAATTTGATGTTGACATGGGCATTACATTTGTAGACATTTATGCCAAATGTGGGGATGTTTCATTCCACTAATTGTTTAAAAGAAAACACAAATGAGATGGGTCATGTAATGCAAAAATTGCCAATTATTCCCTATTTGATGATACAAAGTTTATAAAAAAAACTGTTGCTCATAAAAATTTAATATCAAACCAAAAAAAAACCAACATGTTAAGATTTTTGATAAATTGGAAACCATGAAGAGAACATTAAGCATTGGAATATTTCCTTTGCATTTATGTTCATAAAGAAATATTGAAGTCAGAAGTATGTTAAAATAGCTAACAAAAGGAAAAGGATTTTTTCAATTGGAAAATCTAACAACTACAATTAGAAGAGAAAGCATAATGATTACAATTAGAAGAGAAAGCATAACGATTACAATTAGAAGAGAACAATTTCGAAGACTTTGAAATTTGATTGTCATTGAAAGTGAGATGGTATTCATTGCCAGTTCAATTCTTAATCAAATCTCGCAAACATAAACGTTAAAATAAAGATGCCCTTCAATGCCAGTTCAATTCTCAATCAAATCTGTCAAAATTAATCATTAAAAGAGAGATGTCCTTCATTGCCAAATCATTTCTTGTGTCAAATCTCTCAAAAAAAAAACCATTCCAATCATATATGAGTGTTAGCCTTGACATTCTTCAACAAAAATTCAATAAGAAGTGCATTAGAATCTATTGATGTTGGGTTATGAAAATAAATCATAAACTACACGAGATGTTGGATCTCCATGATGCCTTAACCTTCTTCAACAAAATGCAATTGTTACAAGTAAAATTCCAAATAAAACAAGCCATCAAAATGCAATAAGTGCACTTGAATCTAATGATGTTGGGTTAAGAAAAGAGATCACAGACTACACGAGATGTTGGATCCTCATGATGCCTTAACCTTCTTAAACAAAATGCAATTGTTACAAGTAAAAGTCCAAATAAAACAAGCCGTCACAAAATGCAATAAGAAGTGCATTTGAATCTAATGATGTTGGGTTAAGAAAAGAAATCGTAGACTGCACGAGATTTTGGATCCCCATGATGCCTTAAACTTCTTCAACAACATGCAATTGTTACAAGTAAAAGTCCAAATAAAACAAGCCATCCCAAAACAAGACCGACTTCAATCCCTGTCCTGTTGAATATATAACGATAATAAAGATCACACAAAATTATAGTAAAATAATAAATAGACATAAAATTAAGAAAATAACAAATAGCTGAGACTAAATGGGGCTTAGGAGTGTTGCAAGGATCTAAGATTTACATATATATTTTTAAATTACAACATCAAGGAAGTCATTAATGACATTAGTCCTTCAGAGGAAGCTAAAACATAGTACATGGTTTCAAATAAAATGTATAAAGATTTATATGTAAGCTTCTCTACATTGGATCAAGTTTTATACATCAACATTCACCTAAAATCGAAGACAGACAGGATAAAAACATAGGATAATATAAATAAAATCAACATATCCAAACCATTGGACATTAGCCACACTGAAAATTCATTAAAATCAGTTACTTGTCTATAAAATTAAGATATGAATGTGAATGCTATGGCCTGTCCCAGGGGATCACAACACCAACACTACAATAATACCCAGGGAAATAGTATGTAGCATTCATCTGCTCAGAGGCTTCTTCTTACCCTCCCACTATTGTACTTTGCTGCCTTCACAGAGAAAGAACAGTAAATGAGTAGGTAGCAGGTGGAATAATAGATTCCATCCACAACCAAAATTTGCCATGTGATGTTCATGATGGAATTTACAACATCCAACAAAGAATTGTTATTGTTTACAGATGCCCCATACCGTGAGGACAAACATCTCTAGCACGAGGCATCCCATCCCCATCACTTTATAATACTATTATGGTTCAGTTAGGGTTTACGGTTTGGATTTCTAGGTTTAGGTTTTATGTAATCTACACTTAATAGAAAAACACACAAAAAAAAGATGTAATGTGAATGTGAATGTTATGGCCAGTCCCAAGGGATCATGGCAGCAACGCTGTAAAATATATGCAGGGCAATATAATGTAACATTCCTCTACTCGGAGGCTTCTTCTTACCCAGTGACTACTTTACTCTGCTGCCTTGACAGAGGAATGACAACAAATGAGTAGCAGGTGGAACAAGAGATACCATCAATGAGCAGAATTAGTATGTAACGTTCACATTGGAATTAGTGTGTGACGTTCACTCTCTGGTAGGTCAGGGGTTCACTCTCTTGGCTAGTTCAATATTCAATAATCATCAACATCAACCTCATAATATGACAATAAGTAGATATAAACAACAATACTTATCATTGAAATAAGCAGCACTAAACTGGGCTTAAACTAATCATGTCAAAGGTGTAACAATTAAATATATATACAAATTTCTCTTCAACATAAGCCAAAATATAGTCGATGGAAATGAAAACAGTTACAGCAACACAACTGTTGAACAAATAACTCAATCAATCCCACTAATCTACCCATCCACTAATCGATTTTCATTATCAAGTCAATTATAATGACATGGAGATGAAAGAGCAAGCAAAGAGCAAAGAAATGAAGGCTAAAATGTTGGTTGAAAATAAACCAAACATTCATAAACAGAATCTACTTTTGTCAAAAATACATCAATAATCAGTGATTGCCAGTAGCATATGGAAGGAAGTGCTCTTATTATGAGTAGTGAAAAAGAGGATGTTGCTAGAAATGACTAAAATCCTCAAAATATATGCTATCATATTGGCTATGATGATATCAAAATGCAAGAATGGAAAGAGATCAAAACAATAGATGTTAAAATATTGGATGAAAATGAATTCGACTTCAAAATAAATACACTTTATCACTTCATGTTGGAAAAGGAGAATTGTTATGGGTATAAAAGTCTCTTTATCAAATGCAATTATTTTTTTGGAAGAGAAGTTACAACACCTTTCCTTCTTCACAATATTATTCAATATGAACTTACAATATGTGAACAAGCACACAAATTGCTAAGAAAACTGTTGGCAAATTTCAATATGAAGAAGATATTTAATATAGTGGTGATGAGCATGTTTTTAAAGCGAGTGGATTGTAGTTTCAAATGATGTTTTTGACCACATTTCAAGCACAGAGGGGTGTGATCATGTTAAGATTTGGATGGAACAGGTTATCATAGATGCAACATTCTTCCACCAGAAGATGATATGTCCACAAATTCTCCATATTCTCTCATCAGACTTCTTGCAAACTCAAATTGCTCCCCGCTACCCTAAATTTATGCCCTGATCATATCCAAGTCATCCAAGGCCATGACTAATTTTCTTTTCTCATGAGATTAGTATATATATCACCCTTAGTATATATGGCATTGCCTTCAAGAAATAATATACATAAATAAGCTCATCTTTGAGCACTAGTTCAGTTTTTGCAAAATGTTTGTATTCTTTTTGTAGTAGGAGAACATTTAAGAGAGATTGGTTTTGAGAAAAAAGTGACTCCATGCCCAAAGGAGAGAAGGCATTCATCTATGATTCTTGATGCCTCTAAGGTTTTTGATGTCTCATAGGGACTCATCATCCCTGAGTAGAACCCAGATGTTGTAGCTCCAAAAACAATTCTCAACCTCCCACAGTTCTTTTCTTTCTACAACCTTCCCAACTTAGATTTTTGTTGAAGTCAATTCCGAGGTATTTGTAATCTACCACTTCTTCAAGAGTGTTGCCTTCAAAGTAGAACTTATGTTTCTTATGTTTTCTTTTTCTAGAAAAAATCACCACTTTCATCTTGCTAGTATTGACTTGCATCCCCACTATACTACAAAAGTGCTCAAGGGAAATTAAGTGTTCTTGCAACCCAAGAGCAGATTTAGCAATCAAAATAAGGTCATCTCCATACAAAAAAAAACTTATCACAAAATCACCCAAAAGAGCACCATCACCCTCCTGTGAGTTTGATAACCTTGGTTATCTACAAAGTACCATAAAATATTCAGTGTCAGAGCATTGAATACTTGAGAGGTTGGATGCCAAGTGAGTAGTAAAATGGTATCATGAGAAAATCTTCCTTAAGCCTTAATGGAAACTAGTGTTCTAGTTGCAGGTTTAGAACAAGTGTAGGTTATTAAGATGGTCAATATGAGTCAACCACGTTAACTATGATCAACTATAGTCAAACATGATGAATGATGCTCAATCATGGTCAATGGAGATCAATATCATCAATAAGGGTGAAGGGTTAGTTGATTACTAGAGTGAATGTAATAGGAGGGTCATGGATTAAGGGATTAGTAAGTTACATAGTTAATGGATTAGTGGGTATGTTTCTATGAAGTTAGTGGGTCAAGGGTTTATGATATGGGTTTAGTGGGATTAAATGGTTAGGAGGTTCATGGGGTCATGCATCAATCATGGCCAATATAGTTAACGATGGTCAAATATGTTCCCTTGCACACTTGAGAATGGATTTTCTTACACCTTGATACTTTTCCTATCTCATTAACATAACATACTCTTTTATTCTTTCCACTAAAGATAAAAGAAGAATAAAAATTAAATAAAAATATTTATATTCCATGAATTTTCCCCATGATTCCATGGAGGTGTCAATGTTTTGTTGATTGAAGCATGGATATTGATTAATCTAGTTGTGTCATTCCACCTTGTCATTATAATTGTTAAATTTTGTTTACTCCACCTAAATATACAAACATATTCATTCTATTTTCCTCATTCTGACATCAATTTAGTCATCCCCCCATGGATTTTAATTCATGATTTCTTACCTATGTCCCTCTCATATTTTATCTATGTCGATGGAAGTCTTGTGTCACCCCCATTTTCACCTCTCCTATGACAAGGCCAAGTGTTGGTCCTTCATTATTACTCTCGTTCATCTTATGTTTCTTTAAGGGAATCCATCATCACCCTCCACATACAAAAAGGCCTCCTATACATTAATTTGAGGACTTTGTATTGAATTATAAGGTTATGTCATTAGAATTATCTTGGGTTCCCCATATTAAAACCATTCTTGTACATTTTCTACTTGCTTGTTTGAAGTTTGAGAAGAGATATGGAGATGCTTTTGGACTCATGAGCCCTTTTGAGGAAAGAACCTTGAGGAGGGAAGGTTTAGATATACCCATCTCATGCAAGGTAACACCAACAATGAAATATTGATCTTTCTCTTAATCTAGTTCTACTAGTTGCATCTAAATTATTTCTTCCCATTCTGTACGAGGTGGGACTCACACAAATATGAGGTGGGACTTTTTACCATTAAAGGTTTTATGCTCACACCCAAAGAAACTACTTTCAAGGAGACTCGTGCCCTTTCAAGGAGACTCATTCCAAAGGAGATAGCTTGCGGAGTGAACAGGGAGAGAGTTCACTAGCTGCAAGGTTAGAGAGAGCTCACGGAGGGCACAAGGAGAGAGAGAGACTAAGGGAATCGGCTAGGAGAGAGAGCTCGTGAAGAGAATGGTAAGTTGATACTTCTCTGTATTTTCCTCGAAATGGTTACCTCAAAAACCCTCCCACACTTCAGTTATGAACCCTTGACTTGATTATGGAATCAACCAAACCCTTACCATAACTCGACTCAGACCCTCGTCTCGATTACTTTGAACCTGAGTTATTAAATTTCTTCCACAACTTGGGCCGAAACCTCAACTTTCTCTACATAGAAAATCCTTCCACAACGTGGACTAGAAACCTCAGCCCCGGTTTTCTTCGAACCTGAACTTAATAAATATTTTCACAGCTTAGCTCAAAACCTTGGGTTTGATCACTTTGACTCTCTTCCACAACTTGGGCTCGAGACATCGATTTTATTGCTTTAGATCTCTGATCTTGTTTTAATGGAAATCCCCCCATAGTTCGGCTTGGTTTAATGGAAATCCCCCCATAGTTCGGCTTCGTTTAATGGAAACCCCCCCATAGTTGATGGTAATGGTTATGAGTTTCAAAGGAATGGTTGGGTCACTTCTCATGCTACCAAATGTGTGGATGCCCTGGCAGCTACAAATGGGTTTTCATGGATAACCCAATGTGTGGAATCCCTGGCAACTACAAAATGGATGGATAACTAGTGCAAAGTCAAGGAGGGAAGTAGAAAGTAGAGGTAGAAAAAGTTAAGTATTCTCATGTTTTCTTATGGTTAATGTAATTTTTGTTCAATGTTGTTAGTATTCTTATACAATTAGGTCATGTGTGCATTCCACTCATCCTATAAATGACCAGGTTGTGAGAAAGGGCATTAGCTCCCTCTCATCATCACGTCAATTCCTATATTTTTATAAAGTCCATGTGTTTCTTCTACTCATGTTATTCTTCTAAATACAACACCTATTTGGTAACCATTCCTCTTACCAAATCCCTTCTAGAATGGTGTAACAATGTTAGGGTTACATTAAAGCATGAAGAGTAATTATGACAACAGTCCAACCTACTTGTTTGAACAATAATTGCATTGGGTTTCCATTTTGGGAATGCAATGTAATTAAAATAAGATTCAAAACCACATGTGACCCAAAATAATCATGCTAATCTTCTAGTTGGAATGTGTAGCATAATTACGTCGGGCTACAAACCATGCAAAAGGTAAAAAAAACACATAATTATTGCACAAGTTTACCATAGATTATAAGACAAGAACATAGCCAACATATTCCTTGAAAGACTCTTTTCCATGCCCACTCTGAGCATATCCAGAAATCAGTGCAATCCATGAAATAATGTCCTATTTAGGCATTTTCTCAAAGACTTTGTGAGCATATTCTATTCTTCGACATTTAGCATAAAGAGTAACCAGATTATTCCCAATTGAGAGGTCTGATTCAAACTTCCTTTTCAAAATACAAGCATGGATTCCCTTGCCATGTTCAAGAGCTCTAAGGGATGCACATGAACTTAACACACTAGAAAATGTAAATTGATCAGGCTTTATGCGAGCCCTTTTCATCCTACAAAAGAGTTCAAGGGATTCATCATAATGCTCATTTTTTTCATATCCTAATCTAGAATAATCCCAAAATATATGTTCTTTGGGAAACTCAACAATGATGAAATAGGACTAAATCAACTTTGGGGTGTGTCTTGATCAATGGAGCATGTGAGGGTTTTGGCCCTATTTCTACACCCTTTGAATAGCTCTAGAAGGGAAAAGTGTTCATATCAACCCCTCTGCACAACTTTTGAAGGAAAGGGTACACCCTATAATCAAATCAAACAAAATGCTCAAGAGTTCCAAAGTTTTGGAATAAATTGGGATACTATTTCAATTGAATTTTGGAATTTTGATCTTAGGTTTATGTATAACCTTGATCCGCATGTAGTTCCACTATGCCCAAGGATTTTGGAGGTGTTTTAATTTACCCACAACCTTACAAAAACCTAAAATTCACTGAATAGATGGGAACCATGAAGATCCATTCCAATGAGGGCTACTAGGAAAAGAACTTTCCCCTTGCTTATCGAGTACCTTAAAAGAGTAGAACTTTAGTGACAATGTGAAACTTTGATGGTTCAAGACAATAATTTCTTGTGAACAACAACATTTGGTTTTGTGGTGTGGAGTTGTTTGGCCACCTTAGGGATTGTTGGCTCTAATTGGCAGACTTGGGTCCACTTAAGTGTTCAACAAAGGTTGATGCAGTTTAGTGTTGACATTTTCAATGCTATTTAAGGGAACGTCTCACCGGAAGCACATGCCAAGATTAAAGATATGGAGATATGTTACATGATAAGGGTCTCAACATTCTATCTCAATATCCATATATATTCCTAGTCTATTCTATTGATCTACAACTCTTATACACACTTAACACATTTACGTACATTCAGTTCAACATATTCATCATAACAAAAAAAATAAAGAATTACCTACATACCAATAATCCATGTAGAACATAAGAGTCACAATGTAAACAATAGGG
>JASDQU010171268.1:20325-41430 GCA_032191745.1 Picea mariana
ATATGTAATGAACTAGTGTTACATCTTGATTGACTGATTGTTTCTATCATTAATGGTTTTATAGGACGTACAAGCAAATAGGTATTTGTCAGGTCTATATTCATTGAGTGAGGGAAGTTCAGGTAGAATACTGGAAAATGAGACATCTAGTAGGTCTAACAGGCGGAGATCAACTAGAGGTGAGAAGATCAGAAGAAAATTCCATAAACGCATGGATTTTTTTCTTGTGAAAGGGGGATCATGTTCGTATGATCATGAGAGCATAGATGACATTGAGGTACCCTTGAGGTACAAACATATAGTTGAGGAAAATACCAAGAACCACTTTGCAGGATAAGGTAAATAAAATTTAATCCACATTAACCTTTATTATTAAAAGAATACAATCATGTTGGATATTATTAACATTTACAACTTTGTTTTAATCAGGGGAGTAGCATTGTCAATGAATGCACTAGTCCTATTAGAGAGAAGTACGTTGATAGCAGTTTGCAACTAGAAGATAATTTTGATCCCATTCAGTCCCAATTTTCCATGGAGACGTAGTTGCACGATGGTGCTACGACTGAGCTGGCACATGATGGTAATATGGCAGTATTTTAATCATATTGTATAAGTTATACTTACTTATACATTTATGATTTTCATTATAAAGTTTGTGGTCTCAATGGTAGAGAATTTTGTACTTGAGGCTCGTACAGTTGAAGAGGAGCACGTGGGGGTGATGCAGGAGCATCGCCAACGTCAAGTGAGCGTGGGGCAAGCGCCAACGCATTTTGGGCACTTGATGAATTGTTTAAAAAATTTTGAAGATGGATGTGCCAAACGTAAATGTAATAGTTAAGGAGAGGTGTACTTATAGATTGTAATCAGACCTTGAGCAACCTACTCTCATCTGAAGGACTAAGAAGGCATTTATGTTAGTTAATGTTAGTAGGTATCTTTGAATTCTCAGATTTGACAGTTTTAGGAGCAGAGGGAAAATGGATATAGACACCCTCATTGTATTATTGTATGATAGTGAAGAACATTACCAAGAAAAGAGCATACAGAGCCGGAATAGAGAAACTGTGTTTGAAAAACACCCATGTACAGAGATTTGAATTAATAGAAGAAGTCTTAATTCGGATTCATGGCATTGTATTTGTTTCTTGTATGTGTATGTGTTGGCAGCCATTTCGTATTTTTATACTGTCCTTATAAGCTGCCTACACCAGTGTTTTGCAAACTTTGATTTCGTCGCAATCTTTTCAATAAAATGACACTATTGTTTTATATGAGTTTGCACACTTACCTTGGTTCTCGTTTTCACGACTGCAAGCGTGAAAACATTGGTTTTTGAAGTCATATTAAAAATGTCACCAGATTGTTATGATTGCTCTTGTTTATATGCTCATCGTGTTTTCCAATTTATTTACCGTTACACAATTGACAAGATTCCAAGATCACTATTCTTTTGGCATTCTTATTTGTTAATGATGACTTCATTTACAAGATTGTGGTGATATTCTTTTGATCAAGTTTATGATGCATTGGTGATTTGGATTTATATGCTCTTTGATCAACTCACTTGGCACGTTGATTTCATAAGAACACATTTGCGTTGTGGCAAAACCCTTGGTATAAATCGTTTTATACAACACATAGTTCATATGGTCAAACCCATGATATGATTTTGTTTTATTTCTTTGGTTTTGAAACTAAAACTATGGCTCACGCAAACGTTTGGTCCACTTACCATATATCCATTGGTTGATTGAATGGCATAAATCTTTAATACATATGCATAGTAATTTGAATAAGTTATATGCTCCGGCGTTTGTACTGTGCGTAATCACTATTCTGCATGAGCTGAAATAGCTCCACCACCTTCACACGTTCTGTCATAAACGTTTCCCCCTATCTTGGGTCACCCCTAGTGTTTTCAGGTAAGCCTGTGAGCATTCTTCCCCTACGTATGCTATGTTCAAACCCTAACCCCTGCACCCTTCTCACCATGTGCTCCTATCAATGGCACCGGTGGTCTGTATTGAGCCGAATGGTAGTCAAGCTCTGTTACTCTTTGATAATGCCCGTAAGGATTTAGAGAAAAATGGTTGGCTGGTGTTTATACAGAGGTTCGAGGGTTTCAATATTTTTGTTGCACAACAATTCGCCCTTACCTTGATGGGTGTAGGACTAAAGTAGGTGAAATTCAGCTTGAACTCAATGAAGAATTCATTAGCTCTGCTACAGGACTAGCAACCATGGGCCAGTGATGGTTTAAAAACTCCAAAGTTGATGAGGTGTCGTGGCCATTACTCTTTGTATCACAAAAGGTTATATCATGTAACAAAGGTATGCCTATTTCCACCCCTAAACCCAGGTGGAACAATATTTTGATAATGGTTAAACAATTTGTGACCTGTGAAGGTCGGTATGGATTGGTTTTTCTTTATCACCTCCGATTATTGATGAATTTCATCGGTTATCCTTTGAACATGCCACATTACTTCTTGTGTAGTATTTACAAAATGGCTAAGAGGTTTAAACGCGAGAAGGCTAACAGTAGCTTGTTTCACCATGGTTTGATTAGACACATCGTCATCCACCATTTAAACCTTCACGGTGATAATTGGCAAGCTTTTCTATCCTGAAATGGCTTTGTTGATTCAGAGTCTGTCCAAATCGACAAGTTTGTGTTCAACGAGACTATGGTCGGGCTACCCATGTCATTTCATATCATCCTACCCCCTGTCAAACCCTCGGTTTGCCCTGATATTGACCTACCCGATACCCTAACTAACCTGTGCACAAAAGACAAGATTGAGGCTGTTAGGAAGCCTGTGAGTAACAGATTCAAGGGTAATCCTACTGTCGACAACAAGGGTAAGAAAAATGCTCGATTGATATCGATACTTGCTCGGAATAAACCTAAGCGTAATGTCGATCAAAGGCCCATAGTTCTGAGTGAGGACTCGGACTCCGATATCAAGAGCTTCCTAGTTGGAGAATACCCTTATTCCCATGGTCTATGCTCCGAACAACCCTATGATTATGTATCTAATTTTCCCCCATGCCTAAAGAACAATCCTAACTACCCAGGAATCAGGCTACATAATGAAACCCCTGGTGGCTTACACAAACCCTCGCTGGTGTTATCAAAGCCCGAGCAATCATCATGCATCCAATGCAATGTGTGGATAGAGAATTACTTCACTGATGTCCCCTTGCTGCAATCAAAGATCAAATCATTAGAGGACCAAGTCACAGTGCTATCAAAAGAAAGGGACATGCTTCAAGCTAATGACAAGAAGAAAAAATCCACTGGTTCGATTGTTTTCAAGAACGTCGAAGCTGCAACAACCTTCGTCAATTCCAAATTATCATGACCAAGTTGTTTTCTGATTGTCCAGGTATGAATTTCAATTTTAATTTCATTTATGAGTGGCTTGAATTAATATAATGAATTGGTTTTTGGGTTTCGATTAGTTCTATTCATTATTTGAAATGATTCTTTCATAGTTTGATTATAAAAAATGGCTATGTTGTGGATCCTGTACAACAGCTTCATTCCACTAAACTCAAATTTAGTTACGATTTGGTTATGCGATTTTGTCATGCCCAGTTTAGTATAAGTAATTGATTGGTTTGAGATTCGGTTTGGTTTGTTTTTGAATCAATTTTGTTTGATAATTGATTTGGTTCAACTTCGATTAGTTTCGTTTGTTCCTAATAAACTCAAAACGACTCTGTTCTGCATTAGATTTTGATTATCTTTGATCTATGAAAAAGATATACTTGCTATAATCAGGAGTTGTGTTGATTTTTAACGATTGTGTCAAATCCGAACCGTTTCGATTCGTTCTTGTTTTGATTTGATTGTTGCGTGTCTTGAGTTAGCACGATCGCTTGTATGAGTTGGATTGGTATCGAAAATAGATTTGATGTTGCTCTATTTCTTTTGATTTTCAAAAAATGATTTTGTTAAGCTCAGATCGACATATTTTGTCCCTGTTGAATTCATATGAAAACTCGGCTAATAGTTCGTTTTGAAATTGATTCAAAGGATGATTTCGTTGATTGTCAATCAATTTTGTTTGCCTCCAATTGGCAATAACAAATGTTTGACAAATCCCACATACCTTGTTATCAACCGATTAATTCAGTTACGATTTCATTTGTATCAATTTACATACAAGTTTTGATTCGATTTACAAATAGCATGGGCCGTTTGTATATGTTTAATATAGTTCTATCAGTTTGAAAAAAACGGTCCTGTTTATGGCTTGAGCAACATAAACTGTCGGTTTTGATTTCAATTGGTCCATGAAAACGATTTCATTGTTGTTGAATACGATTATGTTTACCTGAAATTGTGATAACAGATCGAACAGAGTACACGTATCTTTGTTATCATTCGATTGATCATAATCTTGACTTCTCTCGAATTAGCATAACAATTTTTTATTTGAATGATTCATTTGTTTTCAAATAGAAATTTGATATTTGTTTAATAGTTTGAATTTAATTCTTTGAGTTTTGAATTGGTTTTAAAAGGATTCTATGTTTGATTTTAGACCAGCTACAAAATCGCCAGATTCTGTAGCTAGTCTTAAAATTAGATTTTTATTAATTTTATCAAAAAAATATCCTTTTAACTTGACTATTTTTGTCCTCTTTCAGGTACATTCAAATTTCAATGATCAATTGGGCATGTTGTGGCAGTTTAGGAGATATTTGTGTGATGTAGTTTTTATTTTAGGTTGTTAGTTTGAGTCAGAAATAGAGACTTGGGATATCATCCCAGATTTTTGTAAATTGTTTTGATAATTCCCATAGGGATGTTTTACCCTGTGGGAAGTCTTTAAATACTTGTTATTTTTTGTAAACAAGGATCCTCACTGTGGGAGAACCAGAATATGGATTTATAATTCAGACTGAGACGAAAGTTGATGTCTTGTAACAACTTTCGCTTTCAATATATCAAACTTTTGTTTCAAGTTTTTGCAATTAATTATCGACTACTTTAGCTATCATAGTTCTTTGCATGTTGATATGATTTGATTTATATGTTGTCTGTATCTGATCTCTCCTATTTATAAAGTACAACAATTACTTTGTTTCAGTTGATGAATTACAGATTTCTCTTCTTTGTTAATTGAATCATTTTGTATAGATCTTTGCATGCAGATTTATCTAACTGTGAAGATTTATAAATCATAAGATTGTTGTAAATTTTTATGTCTTNCTTGTGGATAATCTAGTGTGGGTTTCCTCCCTCCGATCAGCTAAGACAATCACTGCATACAAGATAAACCTGGAGCATTTCTTCAGGTTAGTGTG
The DNA here is from genome assembly GCA_032191745.1 of Picea mariana. NCBI lineage: Eukaryota > Viridiplantae > Streptophyta > Pinopsida > Pinales > Pinaceae > Picea > Picea mariana. Next base: position 25,651 of record JASDQU010171268.1, read on the forward strand.
TTATTTGTTATTTGATAGTTAGTTTGTTAGTATAATTTAAGTAGTTTAGTTAGATATATGTATAGTTTAGATTTGTAGTTAGAGTTATTATTTTAGTTGCTTAGCTTAGTTTATTTTTATTTAGTTTCTTTCTCACAAAACTATAAAAATTCAGAAACAATAGTCTCACTGTCTTAGGACAGATTACAAATGAGTTTTGCAAGTTTTCATTCAAATCTGTAATTTGTAAATATTGTACATTTGTAATTAAATTTGATTCTGTTAGTAATTGAACATTTGGTTTTATATAGAATTATAGTTGTGTAGTATTAGATAGTAAATTATATATATTAATAGTTTAGATTGTTTTAATTGTTATTTTTTTTTAGATTAGTTAGTTTAGAGTAGTTTTCTTTTGTTTCCTTAGGACTTAGATCAGCTAACGGAGCCGCTAAACCCGTCAGGGTGGGTTATCAAAAACGGCTTGGGTTATTTAGACAACCCCAAACCGGATCCACTCTTCCAGTTGACGGACAGTCAATTTCGCCTGTCAACAAATGGCGCTAGAAGGAGGGCCTGAAATTAATTAATGGCACGAGGCGGTCGTAAGACTCCTCCACCACCTAATCGCTCACCTATAGTGATAAGAATTCATTCGAACGATAACATTCCCCCTCAAACAACAACCACATCAAACGATGATCCACAGATCACAGTTGAGCCAGTAACCCCAAATCCTACGGGTGGTGACATACAAGAGATTGTCCACCAATCTCTCATAAGAACACATAGTGACTTAGCCTATTTGAGGCAACCAAATCGACCGTTGGACCAACCTTTAGATTTCTCTGATATCAGAGAACAACTTGGAGGCACTAACCTCACTGTGAATCCTACAGATCCAATCCTCACTCCTGCTGCAGGAGGATCTGGAGTACCTCCCTCACCACCTCCATCATCTCCTTCCTCCTCTGGAGGAGATTCTTCTGACGAAGGTAGTTCCTCTTCAAAGCCTTCCACACTAACTACACCAATGGCCAACCAGAACAACCCTGCTAGACCTTGGCTCGACCAGGATGCGGTAGCCGTACCCAGAGATCAACATCCCTTACCCAAACATCCAGAGAAGTGGCTTCCCAAGTTTGACCCTAACTCTAAACAGATCACTGAAGATCACATTAAAAATTTTGTTAGCCATAAGACTCCGCAATGTCGATCATGAAGACATAGTCTGTAGGTTGTTCCCCTACACTTTCGAGGGAAATGCTTCTACGTGGTACTTTGCCCAACAACCTCATACCATCGTGTCTTGGGAAAAGTCTGAGTCATTCTTTTTGGAAAAGTTCGGAGACGGTAAGCCTCCAAAAATCCTAGTTATGGACCTTTCTAGCTTAAGAATGAACCCAAAAGTGAAAGTTAAAGACTTTAATCAAAGATTATTAACACTTAAAAACTGAATCCCTACGGATTCCATGCCTGCCGAGAATCTTATAATAGCATACTATAATAAAGCCTTGCATCAAAGTATAGCTATTTGGGTTAAATGATCTAAGAAAGACACATTGTTAGAGGCCTTCGAGGAGGCCAACCAGATTGAAAAAGACATACTTAGTCTAAAAGACGCTACTAGCAATGAAATAGAAACTAGCTCATTTTCCAAAAAGAAGATCGAAATCCTCCCTCGACCTACTGAAAGTAAAACACAACCTAAAACCTCTGATTTAGAAAACCTAACTAAATCCGTTCAAAAAATGTCAAATCAAGTTATAGATTTAAAAAATATGACCGAAGAAGATTCCTCGAGCAAAGGGCCTTACAATCCCCTTTTCAGGAAGCCTTTTCCCACCAACCGACCTAATCCAACCACTGAGGGCCTTAATCTAGAAAGTCTGCAATATGCCCTTCAAACAATTCTAGAAGCCCAGGATAACTTGATGCCTCCTGAGCTTCCTGAGGAGGTAATTGAACAAGAGACAGTTCAAGAAGAAGAGTCTTCTCCAAACATTTTTGGACATTTCTCGGATAGCATCTTTCAAGCTAACTTCGAGACAGTCCACTCTTATAATACTAGGAGTAAGACAACAAACAAACCTTCTGCTGAAAATACTACGAATTCGCCTCCAAAACAATCTAAACCAGCTGAGACTAAACAGAGTCATGTGAACCCCAACTTAGATTATGATTTAGTTGAAGATCTTAAAAAGTTGAGAGCTAACATTTATGTTTATGAGTTATTGAAATTTCCATTTTTGTTACAAAAAATGTTACAGAATATCTCAGAGAATGGAAAAAATGGTAATTCAAGCAATAGCAAGGTTGTGCAAAACAAAGTTCCTCAGAAGACTTCCACTAAAAACAATCCTGATCCTCAAGATAAAGGGAGCCTTCCTGTAAATAATGTAAATAATTTAGATAAAGTAGTTTTAGAAACTGCGAGTAAAAATCCACAAGCTACCACCCTTAGTACTCACAAAAATGTACCTACGTTTTTGTTAACTTTCGAAATCTTTAATAGAAACGTGCACAATTGTATGGTAGACTCAGGAGCATCATCCAATGTGATGCCATGGTCTATATGTCAGAATATTAACCCTGAAGTTGAACCCTCTACTTTAAAAATCATACAACTTGATCAAACCAGTGTTAAAGTTATAGGCGAATTAAGAAATGTGCTTATAAGATTATCGTCTAACCCCAAAGTTCATCAAGTTATTGATATCATTGTTGTGGATATTCCAGAAGTGTATGGTCTGTTTTTAAGCAAGGACTGGTCGGAGCAGCTACACGGATATTTCGCGATAGATTGGTCTCACCTGTGGCTTCCAGAAAATGACAAGCCTAACAAGATAAAGGTAAATCGTGAACGCTACCTCAAGTTCACGGTCACGAATTTGAACGATCCCAACGAACCATTTACACCTTCTACTAATTCACTCGAAATACAAGGGATGGATACCTTTTTCGGCAATTTCATGGCCAAGGCTTCAGCTGTCTCCAACCCAGAACATCAGTCCGAGATTGTGGCATATGTGCAGTTAGCAGCTTCTACACAATAGTCTCATGCACCCGATAAAAATCAAATTTGGTCTCTTTATTTTGACGAGTCAAAGTCCAAAGAAGGAGCTGGTGCAGGCTGCGTTATTTTTGATCCAGCAGGTAACAAGACATTGATTGCATGTAGGTTAGAATTTGAATGTACTAATAACACTGCAGAATATGAGGCTTTACTGCAAGGTCTCAGAAAAGCTTTAGATATGAACATTCAAAACTTGAATGTCTTTGGCGATTCTGAAATCGCGGTTAGATAGGTAAGAGATTCTATCCACTATCTTTATCTACATCTTAAAAGCTACTAATCCGAGGTATGGAATTTAATGAATAAATTTTCCGCTTTCAATATAAATTCTATTCCTAGATTACATAATGCTGAAGCAGATCTATTAGCTAATGTAGCTTCTAAACTCTTTCCTGTAGAAGGCTTGTCCCCGGATGCATTCTCCGTCAAACTGTTGTTCAGGCCATCCGTTCCCGACAACATCACAAACTGGAGAGTCTTTGACGACGATCAACAGATTATTAGCTTCCTGCACGACAATTTGCGTGATTTCACGGTAATACCATATCCAAGAAATCCTGAATCTTCATCGGAAATGGTAAATTCGATCCCTAAATCTGTAGTTAGATTAGAGAAATTTTACGATCTTCAAGATAAATTCAAAAAATCGGTCAACTGTAAAACCAATAGTTCCTCGTTATCATATGAAAAAGTAAACTTATGAACTAATGAAAATCCGTAGTGCATTAATTTAGGGTTGGGGTGTTCTCAACAAGAAAAAGCTGCATTTATTAAATTATTTAAAGAATTTAAAGATGTCTTTGTGTGGACGTATGATGACCTTAAAACTTTCGACCCTAACATCATACAACATGTCATTCCTATGAAACCCCAAACCTCACCCTTTCAACAGAAATTAAGAAAAATGCACCATAAGATTGAACCGACCGTCAAAAAAGAATCAAATAAGCTCCTAAATGCTAAGATAATTTTCCTAGTTAGGCACACTCAATGGGTTTCTAACCTTGTCCCTGTCCGGAAGAAAAGTGGGGAAATCCGACTATGCGTCAATTTTTGAAACCTTAACAAAGCATCTGACAAAGACAACTATTTTGTCCCTCCCATGGAACAAATCCTTCAATAGGTATTTGGTTCTGAGAGGCTGTCCTTATTGGATGGTTTCTCAGGGTACAACCAAGTCTTGATGTCTCCTCCAGACCAACTTAAAACTACCTTCTGCACTCTATGGGGCACCTACGCTTATCGAAAAATGCCCTTTGGGTTGATTAATGCCGGTGCCACTTTCCAGAGAGCAATGGACATTGCTTTTTGTGGCCTAATCAATCAGTCCATTGTAGTTTACTTAGATGATGTTACTGTATTCTCTAAAAACAAAACGATCATCTAACTCATTTACGAGTAGTTCTACAGCGATGTCATAAATATGACATTTCCTTGAATCCTAAAAAATCCATCTTTGTAGTAGAACAGGGTAAACTCTTAGGATTTATTGTGTCAAGAAAAGGGATGATTATCAACCCTGAAAGGACTCAAGTCATCTCGAAACTTCCCCCTCCTACATCCAAAAAGTCTATGCAGTATTTCCTAGGCCAGATTAACTTTGTGAGAAGATTCGTCCCCAGTTTCTTCGAAATGGTCAGACCTTTCCAAAACCTAATTAAGAAATATGCCCAATATCATTGGGGACCCTTAGAAAATCAAGCTTTTAATGCAATAAAGAAGGCCATAATAGATGCTCCTTCTCTCATGAGTCCCGACTTTTCTCAAGACTTTACACTCTACACTTTTTCTTCTGACCGTTCCTACGCCGTCGTCCTAACTCAAAAGAACGCCGAGAACAATGAAGTACCCATTGCCTTTATGAGCTCTTCTATCAAAGGCGCTGAACTTAATTACCCAGTGGTAGATCGGCAAGCTTATGTTGTTTTCAAAGCAGTCAATCACTTTTGGTCTTACCTTTTGAAATCCAGGACGAATATCATTGTCCCATACCCAGCCATTAGGAACATGTTAGTACAGAAAGAACTAGGAGAAAAGAGTGCTAACTAGGTCACCTCCTTGCAGGAGTACGATATAGAAATTATCCCAGCACATATAGTGAGAGGCCAAGGGTTATGAAAGTTAGTTGCTGATTCAAGAGAGGGACAACAAGAAGAAAATGATACGTCAAACCTAGGACAACACGATCAAAATGCAATCTGTTGCGCACAAAACTCTATCGGTTCATGGTATGACGATATAAAATTTTGTCTTGAACATGGGTCAGCCCCCCTTCACCTAGATCCCACTAAAAGAAGAGTGTTCAGATTAAATTATGTCTCCTTTCATTTAGTTAACGGTATTCTATTTCATCAAAATTTTGATGGCGTACTAATGCGCTGTCTTGAGAAGGACGAAGCAGAAAAAGTCTTACTAGAGTTGCACGCGGGAGAAGCTAGTGGTAATTTTGGTGGTGACACCACTGCCCATAAGGTTTTGAGAGCCAGTTACTACTAGCCCACACTTTTTAGAGACGCCCATGCCTTGTGTCATAAGTGTACCATTTGTCAAAAGGCATTAGGGCGGTTACAGAAACTAGCCTTTCCTTTGCAGCCCGTTTCAGTAGATTCTCCTTTTCAGCAGTGGGGCCTAGATATCATTGGTCCAATCAAACCCTCATCCTCACAACAACATAATTTTATCATAACAGCCACAGATTACTTTACCCAATGGTCTGAAGCCGCCGCGTTAAGAACTGTCAACACCGATCAGGTAATTGCCTTTCTAAATTCGAATATTATCACTCGTTTTGGTATTCCTAATTGTTTAGTATTCAAAAATGCTTCTTATTTTTCCTCCCTTGAGATGAGCGAATTCACTTTAGAAAAAGGAATTAAATTGAAGTATTATACTAGCTATTACCCCCAGGGAAATGGATTGGCAGAATCAACAAATAAGAACTTGATTAAAATCATCAAGAGAACGGTGGCTGAAAATCACAAAAATTGGCACAATGCACTGTTAAACGCACTGTGGGCTGATAGGGTAACACCAAAAGATGTTGTAGGTAACTCCCCCTTTTTTCTCGTTTATGGTAGAGAAGCAATTCTGCCACCACACATTCTTCTTCCTTCACTACAGTTATCGCACAAAATTCAAGAAGAAGAATGTCCCCCTTTGGAAAACCGAATTAACAATTTGACGAAGCTAGAAGAGGTAAGAGCCCAAGATAAACGTAAGTTAGATCAACATCAACTATTGGTTAAAATCCGGTTCGATTCTAACTTTGCTTCTGATAGGAACTTCGAAGTAGGTGACCTCATCTTGAAATGGGACAAACCGCATGAGGGAAAGGGAGAACACATGAAATTTCAAAACTTATGGCTTGGACCATTTTTAATTGCTGAGAAGTTGGGTCCCAGCTCTTTCTATTTGCAGAATCTAGAGGGGCAGTCTGACACCTATCCGGTGAATGGCCAAGCCCTGAAAAGATATTTTTCCTGATGACAACTCTTTGCATATTATGTACATATTTTGCTTTTGTTTTTTTTTCTTTTGTTGTTCTAATTTTGATTTCTCCTTTGCGCTCATCAGTTTGTGCTTATGGAAATACACATACTTGAATGCTGAACTATTTGGACAGAGAAAAAAGAAACTTCCTTCACTGAAATGACTACTAAAAATTGTATAAACGTCAATTGTATATTTCTAAAATTTACATCTGTGTTGGAAAAAAGTTGTTGTTTGAAAGAAGTGAACTGATTTCAATCCTTGAGTAAAGCCTGCCATGATCATCTATTATCTTTTTATGCTGTCCCTTTTCCTTAAAGGAATGACTCAGAAGATGTCTCCCTGCCTGAGAAAGTTGGTAAACAAACCATCTCTAAATCTTAATAAAGGACAGTTCTAAAAAACAAATATGATGAGGTCTGTAAAATAATATGTTAAGATATCAGAATTTTCAGCGTCACCCCACTCAATTATATATCTTAAAAAAAAACAAAATAAATCAATAAAAGAGTTGTGGGAAGTGCTTGTAAAGCAGTCGAGATGCTGAACAGGTCTGCTGGTAGCAGGTAAATGCATGCATGACGCCAAGACAACTTCGTCGGGGTACTGAACAGGCCTGCTGGTAGCGAAGCAATGTCGGGTATACGAAAATTTGCAAATATAAAATCTCTAGACCTTAATTTGTCCTTTGTTCTGATCTAGAACTTCTTGGCAGAATACGGATATCAGAGTGGGTTAAATGGCAACCCTATCAAGGCTATGGACGCATGTTGGTAGCAGTGGCTCTGTCAACAGTATTGGGGATTTTATATTTAATATCATGACTCACTTGTCTTGAGACTATTATCAGTTTTCATCCTTTAAACACTGTTGGAATATTTGGTTAATGATGATGTTTACACGATTTTCTGGTTGTTATTTTTGAGTTAGAATTTTTCTCTTTATCCTAATCTGAATTTGTTCTTTTGGCAGAGATAACTGCTTCTACCAGTGTGTCGCCATTTTTGGCAGCCAATTCATATTTTTATACTGTCCTTATAAGCTGCCTACACCAGTGTTTTGCAAACTTTGATTTCGTCGCAATCTTTTCAATAAAACGACACTATTGTTTTATATGCGTTTGCACACTTACCTCGGTTCTCGTTTTCACGACTGCAAGCGTGAAAACGCTGGTTTTCGAAGTCATATTAAAAATGTCACCAAATTTTTATGATCGCTCTTTTTTATATGCTCATCGTGTTTTCCAATTTATTTACCGTTACACAATTGACAAGATTCCAAGATCATTATTCTTTTGGCATTCTTATTTGTTAATGATGAATTCGTTTACAAGACTGTGGTGACATTCTTTTGATCAAGTTTATGATGCATTCGTGATTTGGATTTATATACTCTTTGATCGACTCACTTGGCACGTTGATTTCATAAGAACACATTTGTGTTGTGGCAAAACCCTTGGTATAAATCGTTTTATACAACACATAGTTCATATGGTCAAACCCATGATATGATTTCGTTTTATTGCTTTGGTTTTGAAACTAAAACTATGGCTCGTGCAAATGTTTGGTCCACTTACCATATATCCATTGGTTGATTGAATGGCATAAATATTTAATACATATGCATAGTAATTTAAATAAGTTATATGCGCCAGCATTTGTACTGTGGGTAATCACTGTTCTGCATGAGCCGAAATAGCTCCACCACCTTCGCACGTTCTATCATAAATGTTTCCCCCTATCTCGGGTCACCCCTGGTGTTTTTGGGTAATATTGTGAGCATTCTGCACCTGCGTATGCTATGTTCAAACCCTAACCCCTGCACCCTGCTCACCATGTGCTCCTCTCAATGGCACCGGTGGTCCGTATTGAGTCGAATGGTAGTCAAGCTCTGTTACTCTTTGATAATGCCCGTAAGGATTTAGAGAACAATGGTTGGCTGGTGTTTATACAGAGGTTCAAGGGTTTCAATATTTTTGTTTCACAACAATTCACTCTTACCTTGATGGGTGTAGGGCTAAAGTAGGTGACATTCAGCTTGAACTCAATGAAGAATTCATTAGCTCTACTACAGGACTAGCAGCCACGGGCCAACGATGGTTTAAAAACTCCAAAGTTGATGAGGTGTCATGGCCATTACTCTTCATATCACGAAAGGTTATATCCTATGACAAAGGTATGCCTATTTCCACCCTTAAACCCAGGTGGCACGATCTTTTGATAATGGTTAAACAATTCGTGACTTGTGAAGGTCAGTATGGATTGGTTTTTCTTTATCACCTCCGATTGTTGATGAATTTCATGGGTTATCCTTTGAACATGCCACATTACTTCTTGCATAGTCTTTACAAAATGGCTAAGAGGTTTAAATGTGAGAAGGATGACAGTAGCTTGTTTCACCATGGTTTGATAAGACTCATCGTCATCCACCATTTAAACCTTCACAGCAATAATTGGCAATCTTTTCTATCCCGAAATGGCTTTGTTGATTCAGATTCTGTCCAAATCAACAAGTCTATGGTCAACGAGACTATGATCGGGCTACCCATGCCATTTCATATCCTCCTACCCCTTGTCGAATCCTCAGTTTGCCCTGATATCGACCTACACGATACCCTAACTAACCTGTGCACAAAAGACAAGATTGAGGCTGTTAAGAAGTCTGTGAGTAAGAGAGTCAAGGGTAATCCTACTGTCAACAACAAGGGTAATAAAAATGCTCGATTAATATCGAGACTTGCTCGAAATAAACCTAAGCCTAATGTCGATCAAAGGACCATATTTCTAAGTGAGGACTCGGACTCTGATATCGAGCACTTCCTAGCTGGAGAATATCCTTATTCCCATGGTCTATGCTCTGAACAACCCTCTGACTATGTATCTAATTTTCCCCCATGCCTAAAGAACAATCCTAACTACCCAGGAATCAGGCTACATAATGAAACCCCTGGTGGCTTACACAAACCCTCGCCGGTGTTATCGAAGCCCGAGCAATCGCCATGCATCCAATGCAATGTGTGGATAGAGTGTTACTTCACTGATGTTCCCTTGCTGCAATCAAAGATCAAATTGTTAGAGGACCAAGTCACAGTGCTATTAAAAGAAAGGGACAGGCTTCAAGCTAATGACAAGAAGAAAAAATCCACTAGTTCGATTGTTTTCAGGAATGTCAAAGCTACAACAGCCTTCGTCAATTCCAAATTATCATGACCAAGTTGTTTTCTGATTGTCCAGGTATGAATTTCAATTTTAATTTCGTTTATGAGTGGCTTGAATTAATATAATGAATTGGTTTAGGTTTCGATTAGTTGTGTTCATTATTCAAAATGACTCTTTCATAGTTTGATTATCAAAAATGGTTATGTTGTGGATCCTGTACAGTAGCTTCATTCCACTAAACTCAAATTTAGTTACGATTTGGTTAGGCGATTTTGTCGTGCCCAGTTTAGTATAAGTAATTGATTGGTTTGAGATTTGGTTTGGTTTGTTTTTTAATCAATTCTGTTCGATAATTGATTTGGTTCAACTTCGATTAGTTTCGTTTGTTCTTAATAAACTCAAAATGACTCTATTCTGCATTAGATTTTGATTATGTTTGATCTATGCAAACAATCTACTTGCTATAATCGGGAGCTGTGTTAATTTTTAACGATTGTGTCAAATTTGAATTGTTTCGATTCGTTCTTGTTTTGATTTGATTGCTGCATGTCTTGAGTTAGCACAATCGCTTGTATGAGTTGGATTGGTATCGAAAATAGATTTGATGGTGCTCTATTGCTTTTGATTTTCAAAAAATGATTTTGTTAAGCTCAGATCGACATATTTTGTCCCCGTTGAATTCATATGAAAACTCGGGTAATAGTTCGTCTTGTAATTGATTCAAAGGATGATTTCGTTGATTGTTAATCGATTTTGTCTGCCTCCAATTGGCAATAAAAAATGTTTGACAAATCCCACATACCTTGTTATCAACCGATTAATTCAGTTACGATTTCATTTGTATCAATTTACATACAAGTTTTGATTTGATTTACAAATAGCATGGGCCGTTTGTATATGTTTAATATAGTTCTATCAGTTTGAAAAAAACGGTCCTGTTAATGGCTGGAGCAATATAAACTGTCAGTTTTGATTTCAATTGGTCCATGAAAATGATTTCATTGTTGTTGAATACAATTCTGTTTACCTGAAATTGTGATAACAGATCGAACAGAGTACATGTATCTCTGTTATCATTCAATTGATCATAATCTTGTCTGCTCTCAAATTAGCATAACAGTTTTTTATTTGAATGATTCATTTGTTTTCAAATAGAAATTAGATATTTGTTTAATAGTTTTAATTTAATTCTTTGAGTTTTGAATTGGTTTTAAAATGATTTTGTGTTTGATTTTAGACCAGCTACAGAATCGCCAGATTCTGTAGCTAGTCTTAAAATTAGATTTTTGTTAATTTTATCAACAAAATATCCTTTTAACTTGTCTATTTTTGTCCTCTTTCAAGTACATTCGAATTGCAATGATCAATTGGGCATGTTGTGTCAGTTTAGGAGATATTTGTGTGATGTAGTTTTTATTTTAAGTTGTTAGTTTGAGTCAGAAATAGAGACTTGGGATATCATCCTAGATTTTTGTAAACTGTTTTGATAATTCCCATAGGGATGTTTTACCCTATGGGAAGACTTTAAATACTTGTTATTTTTTGTAAACAAGGATCCTCACTGTGGGAAAACCAGAATATGGATTTATAATTCAGACTGAGACGAAAGTTGATGTCTTGTAACAACTTTCGCTTTCAATATATCAAACTTTTGTTTCAAGTTTTTCCATATCAGTTGGCAATTAATTATCGACTACTTTAGCTATCGTAGTTCTTTGCATGCTGATATGATTTGATTTATATGCTGTCTGTATCTAATCTCTCATATTTCTAAAGTACAACAATTACTTTGTTTCAGTTGATGAATTATAGATTTCTCTTCTTCGTTAATTGAATCATTTTGTATAGATATTTGCATGCAGATTTATCTAACTATGAAGATTTATAAATCATAAGATTGCTATAAATTTTTATGTCTTGTTTGTCCTGTAATTATATTTGAAGAGCACAACTGCTTCTAGTTTACGAGAAGCTCGTGGATAATCCGGTGCGGGTTTCCTCCCTCCGATCAGCTAAGACAATCACTGCATACAGGATAAACCCGAAGCATTTCTTTAGGTCAGTGTGTTACTTGTTATTTGATAGTTAGTTTGTTAGTATAATTTAAGTAGTTTAGTTAGATATATGTATAGTTTAGATTTGTAGTTAGAGTTATTATTTTAGTTGCTTAGTTTAGTTAATTTTTTTTAGTTTCTTTCTCATAAAACTATAAAAATTCAGAAACAATAGTCTCGTTGTCTTAGGACAGATTACAAATGAGTTTTGCAGGTTTTCATTTAAATATGTAATTTGTAAATATTGTACATTTGTAATTAAATTTGATTCTATTAGTAATTGAACATTTGGTTTTATATAGAATTATAGTTGTGTAGTATTAGATAGTAAATTATATATATTAATAGTTTAGATTGTTTTAATTGTTATTTTTATTTAGATTAGTTAGTTTAGAGTAGTTTTCTTTTGTTTCCTTAGGACTTAGATTGGCTAAAGGAGCCGCTAAACCCGTCAGGGTGGGTTATCCCAAACGGCTTGGGTTATTTAGACAACCCTGGACCGGATCCACTCTTCCAGTTGACGGATGGTCATTTTCGCCCGTCTACAGTATGCTGAATGGTATTTTCATGGTTTTACTCTTTCTGTTATACATTTTCTTTCTATGCTATGTATGAATGATTTCAGGATTATGTTTGAAGTCTGAGAGAGAAAGAGTTAGTAAATGAATTTCAATTGTTTCTTTGTTTGAGCGAGAGTTCCTGCAAGGAGTGCAGTTGAATTGTCTACAAGCAGTGCATTGACAAAGGGTTCAGAGGTTTGTCTCTGAAAGCTCAGATAGGATAGATTTTGTCCTCATTTCCTCAAAAGTGCAGTTAGGCACAGGAGCCATGCAAAGCAAGCGCAATCCAGGTGAATCTTCAGGGGTTTGTAACCTAGATGACTTGTTGAGAGACTATTGTTGTAGAAAGTGCACAGAGTCAAAAGGAGTTCAACACTTGAAAGTGTTTGAAGGTCTACCACAAGGAGTGCTAGCAGGATTTTTTCTGAATGACTTGAAGTCATGGAAAACCTCAAAAGGGTTCAAACCTTCGAATTCGTCGAAGGGAAGCAAGAGGCTAAGTGCCTTGAATTATTGAAAGGAGGTGCAGTGACATTGTGCTGCAGGAGGACAAGTTCCATGCAGAGAAATATTTTGTTTAAATTTTGTGGAAGTTCTCAAGGGAAGAGACGGACGGTCGAAATTCTCCGTAGAGAATTTGCGAAGTCCTCTCGGCCATCCAATCTGACAGAGAAGCAAGGGGGTTACAACTGTTTCCAATGTTTCAAGATCGGGAGATCATGAGACGTCAGACCTCACTTAGATACACGTCAGTTGTGGGATCTGACAGGAGTTGCACGAGGGTTAAACCCTCACAAACAGAGCGAAAGTCCCGAAAGGTGTCGGGATATCGGGATTTCAAAATTTGGGATATCGAAAGTCTCAAGGACAGGAGATTGGGTCACTTCATAGTGAAAACCCCGAATTTGATCTGAGTCATCCATTCATTAGGACACGTGGCGAAGATCAAGAACCCATCGGTATTTCGGCTACCAGGGTTTCGAGTTGACAGAGAAATTGTGACATTGGGGAATCACAAGTCACGAAATCCCGAACTGAATCAGGACCGTCCGTCTGTTTAGACACATGGCGGTGATCAAGTGTCCGTCGACATTTTGCATGTCCAGACTTCGGGGATCAAGAGGATAGGATGCGGAGCATTTCAGCATTTGATTTCATGAAATTGCAAAATGATTGAGGACCATCCATCATAGGAGGACAGGTGGCATAAATCCTAGAGTTCGGGGAAAATCCCGATAGGAAAGTCCATCGGCTTATTGGGGTTCGGCATTTCACAAATATTGAACATAGGAGACCCGCACATTTCGGGAACGGAAGTTCCGAAATCACAAAAAGGTGGAAATCCCATAAAAGAATAACAGTATGGGATATCGAGATTCGAGAATTCGTATTTTGTGTTGACATGAGGTTTTTGGCATCGAGAGTCTTGAACTCTTGATATGCGAAAACGCGTTGACCGTTGGATCGAGCGGGGAATCACAACCATCGATTTCTTTTGGTGACCGAACATCGGAGTTTCGGTAATGTGGGAATCAGGATTTCGGAGGTCGAGGGGATGAGTTGCATGACATTGCAACTCCAAAAATCATGATAAGGAGAAAGGCGAAATAGAGAGAGGAAAGGCCAAGTGTCATAATTTCGGGTTTCAGGGGTCTGAGAGACAAGACACTTGGCCACAGGACTCGCAAAAATGCGAAGTTTGATCTTCCAAAATATAAGGGGAAAATTTCTCAAGGTCATTTGTGGGTGCAAATTTCCTGAAAGGGAAATAGAAGGGCCAGTCGAGCACTTTGGGCCAGAAGAGAGGAAAAGATCCTGCACAGATCCTGATCTGCGGATCTAGGAGAAGGGGGTTTGCGTCAAGTGTGGTATTAGAGCATAAAAAGGTTTCTTTGCTTTTTGTAGCAAGGAAAAATGAAGATTCACCATGCCACCAAGAAGAAGGGACAGGCAAACACCCGATCTACTAGAGGAAAGGGAAATACCAAGAAGAAGAGGTAGGCAGATGCCTGACCTAGCCATGGAAAGAGAGATGCATGATTTACGTGCCAGACTTGAGGACATGGAGGCAACATAGAGGTGTACAGTTGGTGCTGGGGATGTTAGTGATTCCGAAAGTGAAAATGAAGCCGAACATGAAGGGGAAGAAGTTGTAGCCGAAGATGCAGCAAATGAACACCTACTCAGGGCTGTTGCAAGGATGGGTGCCAGGGAAAAAATGGACATCCCAGTATATGAGGGAAACCTGGATGCTGAAGAGATTCTAGACTGGATTAGAGCTCTGGACACTTATTTTGACTATGATGATGTCGAGGAAGACAATAAGGCTAGACATGCTGTCACAAGATTGAAAGGACATGTAGCATTGTGGTGGGATGAACTACAAGCTGACAGATGCTACAAAGGCAAGAAAAAAATCAAGAGTTGGGATAGGATGATCGCAAGGATGAAGGCGAAATTCATTCCCAGGGATTACCATATTACTCTGTTTCAAAGAATGCAAAATTTGAGATAGAAACTGATGACAGTGAAGGAATATATTGAAGAATTCTACAGGCTGAACATCAGGGCAGGTCATCGAGAAAGCAATGATGAAAAGGTTTCCAGGTACATGAATGGCCTGAGATATGACATTTAGGATGAGATGAGCATGATGACCATCTGAATGGTGGAAGATGCTTATCATATGGCTCTAAAAGCTGAAGAGAAGTTGAGCCAAAAACAAGGTTAGAGAGGCTGAGGCAGAAGTCAAGCCAGAGGCAAATCAGTTGCCCAGGATAGAAATTAGAAACACAAGGAAGAATGGAAGAAACCTCAGATTGAGAGAGGTGGAAGCTCACAGAAAGGGAAATATGCTAGATAGAGAAGGCAGTATGCTGATCAGAAAGGAGAGTATGCTGATAACAACATTTTTCCTCGTACTAGAGGTAGAGGTAGAGGAAGAGGAAGAGGTGGAGTGATAAAGTGCTTCACATGTGGAAAGAATGGACACAAATCTTATGAATGTCCAGATAAGAAGAAAGAAGGTGGTGAGACTCACATTTCTGAAGTGCAAAGGTAGAATGTTGAGGCAGAAGATGCTAAAGGCGGAAAATCACTGTTGATGTGAAAAGTTCTCTTAACACCAGAGAAGGAGGTGGAAAGTCTAGTACCAAGGAACAGTCTTTTTCAGACTGCTTGTAAAACCAAGGACGGGTATGCAAGGTCATTGTGGACAGTGGTAGCATAGATAATCTCATTTCTATAGAGATGGTAGAAAAGCTAGAGTTGGAGACGATTGAACATCCAAGTCCATATAGAGTTTCATGGCTACAAAAAGGACATCAGGTAAATGTCACTAAACAATGTTTAGTTGAATTTAAGATAGGAGGATATAATGATAAGATACTCTGTGATGTTATTCCCATGGATGTTTGTCATCTATTGTTGGGTAGACCATGGAAATATGACAGAAATGTGATTCA
>JASDQU010171270.1:10131-24767 GCA_032191745.1 Picea mariana
TTGTAGATAACATTTAAACAACAGATCTGCTTATCTTATTTATGTGCGTGACATACAAGTTGTGAGTTTTAATCTAAACTCACAAAAATCTATATAAAGATGGCTTCTTTAACAAAAATAGATAAAAAAAGCACATAAGCTATTTTTTGTTTTCTCTTTATTAATCTAAGATTAAACTGAAAAAGATATTATGAAACAGGAGTATGTGGATGGTCAAAGCCAAATCATATATTAGAGTTTTGAAAAAAAATAAACGACATAAAGAAATGAACTAACCTATCAATGAGTTAATCGACATGCATCCAACATCTGTATGATTATAGAATGTCCAACCAGTCTATCCAAGAGATAAATATGCAATGAAGCTTGAAACTGTTCGAAATAAATGCAAAACAATATATTGACTATTGAATTTTAATGATAGAACGATGAGATGCAAATAATTGCTGTGGTATTTGTGATTGCAAGCAATTACATTTAAGATAAATCTAACTGTAACAACATGCTTTTGATCATTCAACAAAACTGACGAAAAATCTTATCATTTGGGTTGAATGGATGATCACTCTTTTTAATATCTGAAGCATAAAAAATGTGGACTATATTTTAAAGAAATTTTCCCAATGTCATAATAAATTGTGAAGACAAAAGCTATCAACAACTATTAGTTAATTAGGATAAACAAACCATAAATGAAAACAACATTTACAGAGAGCTAAAGCCGAAATGTAAATATATGCTCCGTCCAAACTCGTGAATAACTTGTCCACCTTCAGCCCCAGGCCAAGATGTCTTCATTACAAAAAATACGAGTTTTGAAAGGGTTCAGAAAAACTAACTGTCTTATCTTATGAGATAAGATTAAATCTCCACAATCATCTATTGATTACAAAAATAGGGGGGAATATAACCACCCCAGATCACACTAAATCTCTAAAAACTAAAAGAGATTGTCCCTGTTTACACAAAAATAAGCTATGGATATGGCTAATAAGACCAGAAATTCTTCATATCATTTGTTCACCATAAACTGCCAGATATCTTGAAAGAAAAATATGAAATAAATAAATTCAGATATTCATTTAACCGATATTTTCCAAATTTCGAATAAGAATAGACTGGCTACAGAATCTAGTGATTCTATAACTAGTCTTATTTTAGCAACGAAATCTAATTTATTCTATGAACAAGAATGTAACACAATAAAAAAAAATCTTTACCTTTAACTGGAAAATCAAAACGATTCACATGATCTCAGAATTGATCCTTGCTGTTACACTCTCATCATTTTTTACTATGATGTTGCCTGTTGTTTTCAAACATTTTCCTTGTCTCTGAACAATGGATTTGAGCCTACAATTTTCATCTATTAGGGGGTCAACCTGATTAGTAAGGGTTTTGATTTACGATTGTAAAATGGGTATGTCTGCATAATATTTGTCAATCTAGAACAGAAAAGTTTCACATTGTGAATCTGTGACAGCCATTTGAGAATAACCATGGTTGTGTGCTGGAATGTATCCACTGTTGCCTTTAGGCTTGTTATCAAACTTGATACCTAGAAATCCTTGACTATGCTTCAAGCAGGGTGGAAAATTATCCATGAAATTGTAAGTCTGGTCAGCATCTACTTTGAAGGAAGGAGGGTCTTCTTTGGCCAAGAATCTTTTGATCTCTGAATCTGAGCTTTCATGGATCTCGATCATTTTGATCGAGCTCACATGAGCGTTTGGTTTATTTCGTAGTTTCCTTGAGATCAACCTACCTGACCTTTTATTTTTAAAACCTAAATCGATATCACCTTTAGATGGCTTGCACACAGGTTTGTTTGCAATCTTAGCATACACGTTAGGACGTGAGAATTGTTCATGGCTTTGCTCAACAACTTTTGGGTCGAGTATAGGCTTACTGAGGGTGGCCGTAACATAGGCTTGTGTAGATGAAAGGACTATGGTTTCCACTATCATGGGTTTGTCAACCTCTACAATATTAGAGTTAACGAATCCATTTCGGGTTAGGAAGGTGTTCCAGTCATCATTTTGTAACTTCAAATGATGTACCAATAGTATCTTTATCAAACCATGGTGAAACAGGATTGAATCCAATTGTTGTCTCCTGTACCTCTTTGCCATTTTATATAGGCTTCTCCACAGGTAATAAGGCATATTTAATTGAAACCCGATGAAATTCATCAACAAATGTATATGATATAGAAAAACAAAACCAAAGTGGCCTTCGCACATCACAAATTGTTTCAAGACTGCTAGCAAACCATGCCACCGGGTTTTCAACAAGGACACAGGCATACCTTTGTCACAGTAGTTGATTTTTCGAGATGTGAAGAAAAGGCTCCATGGAATCTCCTCAACCTTGACGTTTTTGAACCACTTCTGCCTGCTCAAAGGAAGACCTATTTCTTGACCTAAAAATTCCTCTGTGACCATGACCTAAATGTCTCCTACCTTGGCTCAGCATCTGTCAAAAGAAAGGGTGAATTCCTGAGTGGTTCGCAAGTTAAAACCCTAGAATTTCTCAAGAAAAGCAAGCCATCCTTGACCCTCGAGATCCTCCCTTGCATCATCACACAGAAGCAGGGTCTGAGAGCCATTGGGTTCAATCCTGACAATCGAGGCCATGGGGATACAAAAGGAAGACAATAAAACACAGTGAGTAGGGAGGGTTTTTAGGAGAAGACTAGAGCGACATTTCAGAACCAAAACTCATCAATACCCTAGCATGTATGAACAGAGGCTCTTCAATACCAAATGAGGGCATTTCATGAAATGAATGCCAAGAGTACATGTGAAACCCGAGACTTAGCTCGAGGTGATGGGCTTATCATTGTCGGACTACTACCTCCCACAGGGTACAGGCCACGACCAGGTGCATTAAAATTTATCATTGTGCAACGAGGTGGGTTTGGTTTCTAAAGTTCAGGAGAGGGAAAAATTTATAAACCAAAATGTAATGACATGGATAGGCATGACCAAGAGCCATAAAAATATATATCATGGTTTAAATCAAATGGATCATTTGTGATTCGAATAACAACCCAAAACATGCTTCAAATTTGAGGAGTCAATAAAGAACATGAGCTTCATAGCAGGAAAGAATCTTTATTAACAAAAACTGTAGGGCCATCCACCTTTCATAAGATTTAGATAAAGAGGTAAAAGCTTCGTTCATGCTTTTAGTTATGAACGAAGCATGAAAACGAAAATACTAGGAATAACCAAAAGATCACAATTGTAGTTTCAAAAATTTCTTATGAAGAACAATAATCGTATGACCCCCAGGTAGGAAGCTAAATGCTTAAAAAAGTTGAAAATATGTGGGGGTGCCAACAATGGCGACTTACTGGGAGAAGAAGTTATCTCAGTATCACTGACGAGTTCAGGTTATAAATGTTTGAATTATTTCAAATCAAATAACAGTTGAAAGACATTTGAGCATCTTTGAAAACCATTACGTGGTCCAACTTAAGATATCTTTCATTGAAAAATGAAATCTGGTGACAGACTTAACGATTGAAAGCCACAATGTTTAAGTTATTGGCTCCAATGCTGTTGACAGGGTCACTATTGCCAGCAGGCATCCATATCCTCGACAGGGATGTCAATTAACCCACTCTGACGCCTCTGTCCTTTCCAAGAAAATTCAAATCAGAATGAAGGATGCTTATGATAAAAAGTATTTTATTTTTACCTGAGAATTTTCTCTAACCTGACATTGCTTCGCTGCCAGTGGGCCTGTTCAGTACCCTGACGAAGTTGTCTTGGCACCATGCATGCATTTACCCACTGTCGGCAGACCTGTTCAGTATCCTGATGGGTTTGCAAACACTTCCCACAACTCTTGAGAAAATTATTGATATAATTTACAGATATCCAGAAGAGTGGGTTAATGATGAAAATTTTAGTCTTTGGCACATTTGTTATTTTCCGACTCCTTTAATTTTTGCTTGCTAACCTTCATCATGGTCTGAAAATAGTTTATTGATGAAACTAATTTTTTGAGGCCAGGAAGACATCCTTGAGTTTCTTTCTTAAAAGAAGGGACAACTTAAAGAGATTTTAATGATAGTCGTGTTTGCTCTCAAATGCAAATTGAAACCAGAAATCAAATCTCAACAAAAACCACCTTTAACTAGTCTACGTTTTTCTTAAGAAGATACAATAATTGATGCTCCGACAGTCCTTGACAGTTGTTTAAATATGAAGCATTTTGTTCTTCCTTTTGAACTAGACTGTAATACAGGCATGTTTAACTCAGAAAGTCAAAACAAAAATAATAATAAAAAAAATGAAAAGAAAAACCAAAACAAAAAAAATATGTACAAAATGTGTATCTAAGATTTGTCAGGAAAAATACCTCTTGAGAGCTTGGCCATTCACTGGAAATGTGTCTAGTTGTCCCTCTAAATTCTGCAGGTGGAAAGAGATAGGACCTAGTTTTTCGGTGATTAAGAAAGGTCCCAACGACAGGTTTTGGAATTTTTTATGTTTGCCTTTCCCCTCGTGAGATTTATCCCACTTGAGGATAAGATCACCTACCTCAAAATTCCTGTCCGAGGTAGAACTCGAATCAAACCAGCTTTTGAAAATATGTTGATGCTGATCCAGTTTTTGTTTTGCTTGAGCTATTACCTCTTCTAACTTCAATAAAGAATTAATCCGACTTTCCAAAGGAGGACAATCTTCTTCCTGAACTTTTTGGGATAGCTACAGAGAGGGAAGCAAAACATGCGGAGGAAGAATTGCTTCTCTTCCGTAAACGAGAAAAAAGAGGGAATTACCAACAACAATTTTTGGAGTTACCCTATACTCCCAGATTGCATTGAATAGTGCATTATGCCAGTTTTTGTGGTTTTCGGAAACCGTCCTCTTGATGATCTTGATCAGGTTTTTGTTTGTCGATTCTGCCAAACCATTTCCTTGGGGGTAATAGCTAGCAGAATATTTTAGTTTTATCCCTTTTTCTAAAGCAAAGGCACTCATATCGAGGGACGAAAATAGGAAGCATTATTGAAAACTAGACATTCAGGAATACCGAATCGAGTAATGATATTTGAATTAAGGAAATATATTACCTAACTGGTGTTTACCACTTTTAATGGCGCAGCCTCGGACCATTTGGTGAAATAGTCTGTTGCTGAAATGATGTATTTATGTTGCTGCGAGGAGGTGGGATTTATTGGGCCAATGATGTCGAGACCCCATTGCTGAAAAGGGAAATCCACTGAGACAGGTTGCAACAGGAATGCTGCCTTCTGTACTCATCCAGAAGCCTTTTGACATATTACACATTTGCGGCATAATGTATGGGCATATTTGAAAAGCGTGGGCCAATAATACCCTGCCCTTAATACTTTGTGGGTAGTAGTGTCTCCACCGAAATGCCCACTAGCTTCCCCTGCATGCAATTCTTATAAGACTTTATCTGCTTCATCTTTTGCTAGACAACGCATAAGGATTCCATAAAAAAATTTGCGAAATAATATACCATTCAAAAATTGGAAATTTGCGGACTTTAATCTCAACGCTTTCCTCTTTTTTGGATCGAGGTGATGAGGATCTGAACCATGTGTTAGATAAAACTTAATGTTGTCATACCAAAGATTTGTAGAATTTTGTACACAACAGATTTGACTTTGATTATGTCGATCTTCAATTAACATATCAGTTTCACTTTGCTTCTCTTCAACTGAATCAGTGACCAATTTACATAGACCTTGGCCCCTAACAATTTGTGTCAGGGTGATCTCGAGGTCATGCTCTTGTAAGGATGTCACCCAGTTTGCCCATTTTTCACCCAGTTCTTTCTTTACTAATAAATTTCTAACAGCAGGGTAAGGAGCAATGAATTTAGTTCTAGATTTCAGTAGATATGATCGAAAATTTTTTACTGCTTTAAAAATAGCACAAGCTTGCTGATCTACAGCTAGATAATTAAACTCTGCTCCCTTAAAGGATGAGATCATAAAGGCAATGGGAACCTCATTGTTTTCAACATTCTTTTGGGTTAGCACAACGACATAAGATCGATCGGAGGCAAACGTGTAAAGAGTGAAATCTCGTGAAAAGTCAGGGGTTATTAGGGATGGAGCCTCTACTATGGATTTTTTGATTGAGTCAAAAGCTTGACTTTCTTGAGGTCCCCAATGGTATTGCACATCCTTTTTTATTAATTTTTGTAAAGGCCTCACCATTTCCGAGAAACTCGGAACAAACCTTTTGACAAAATTTATCTGACCTAGGAAAGATTGCATAGATTTTTTAGAAGAGGGGGGAGGTAGTTTTGAAATGACTTGAGTCCTATCGAGATCAATGATCGTACCTTCATTGGATACTATGAATCCGAGCAGATTGCCTTGTTCCACTGCAAAGACAAACTTTTTAGGATTTAGAGAGATGCCATACTTACGGCATCGTTGTAAAATAGATCTCAGATGGGCTAAATGATCCCCCTTATTCTTGGAGAAAACCATGACATCATTGAGATAGACCACTACAAATTGATTGATTAGACCGCGAAAAGTGACATCCATCACTCTCTGGAAAGTGGCACCGGCATTTATAAGCCCAAAGAGAATCTTTCTATAAGCATAGGTACCCCATGGAGTACGGAAAGTGGTTTTCAGCTGGTCTGGAGGAGACATGAGGACTTGGTTGTACCATGAAAAACCGTCTAGTAGCGACAATCGTTCAGAACCAGATACCTGTTGGAGAATCTGTTTCATCGGAGGGACAGGATAGTTGTCTTTGTCAGATGCTCAGTTTAAGTTTTGGAAGTCGACACATAGTCAAATTTCTCCACTTTTCTACCTCACAGGGACAAGGTAATAAACCAACTGTGTATGCCTTATTGGGAAAATTATCTTTGCATTCAAAAGTTTGTTTAGTTCCTTCTTGACCATTGGTTCAAGTTTTGGGTGCATCTTTCTTAACTTTTGTTGAAAAGGTTGAGTCAAGGGTTTCATGGGAATGGTATGTTGTATAATGTTAGGTTCAAACATTTTTAGATCATCATATGTCCAAGCAAAGACGTCCTTAAATTCTTTAAACAGTTTTATAAAGACTGATTTCTCTTGCTTGAAACATCTCATTCCCAAATTGATGCATTGTGGATTATCTTTAGTTCCTAGATTTACTTTTTCATGGGTTAAAGAAGAACTATTCATTTTATAATTTACCGATTTTCTGAATTTATCATGCAAATCATAAAACTTTTCTAATCTTACCACAGATTTTGGGATAGAATTTACCAGATCTGATGTTGATTCCAGAGACCTTGGGTCCGATATTACCTTAAAATTGTGGAGGTCTTCGTCGTGGGTGCCTTCATCGATAACCGCACCTTGGAAAGTATCTTCCATGTGCAGGAAACTGATGATCTGTTGATCATCATCAAACACTCTTCAATTAGTGATGTTTTCCAGGACTGATGGTCTGAACAACAACTCAATGGAAAACGCGTTCAGAGAAAGGCCTTTTGTGGAAAAAATTTTGGAAGCAACATTAGCCAACAAGTCAGCCTCAGAATTATTTAATCTTGGAATAGAATTAATGTTAAATGCTGAACATTTGTGCATTAGATTCCATACCTCAGCTTGATAACTTTTCAGGTGTGGAGATAGGCAATGAATGGAATTCCTTACCTACTTGACCACAATTTCTGAATTGCCAAATACCATTAAATTCTGTATTTTCAAATCTAGTGCCTTTCTGAGTCCTTGCAGAAGTGCCTCGTATTCATCCGTGTTGTTTGTGCATTCAAATTCCAATCGACAAGCAATCAAAGTTTTGTTACCTGCTGGGTCAATGAGCACACATCCTACACCAACTCCTTCTTTAGATTTGGATCCATCAAAGTAGAGAGACCATATGTGAGTCTCATCAATTGTATGTGACACATTAGGGAGAACTGCTAACTGTGTGCATGTCATGAGTTTCGACTGCTGTTCCAGGTTAGTAATGGTAGAAGTTTCTGCCACGAAGTTACCGAAAAAGGTGTTCATTCCCTACATTTCGGGTGAATTAGTGGAAGCAGTAAATGGTTCATTTGTGTCATTTAAATCGGTCATAGTGATCTTGAGGTAACACTCATGATTGATCTTGATTCTGTTAGGCTTTTCATTTTTTGGCAACCACAAATGGGACCAGTCTTTCACAAAGTAGCCATGCAACTTTTCATACCAATCCCTACTTAAAAATAAGACATATACTTTAGGGATGTCAATGACAATGATATCAATAATTTGGTGAACTTTAGGATTAGAGGATAACTTGATAAGAACATTTTTTAATTCACCTATCACTTTAATGCTGGTTCGATCAAGTTGAATAATTTTCAAACTGGAAGGTTGAACTTCAGCATTGATTTTTTGGTAGATAGACCAAGGCATTACATTTGATGATGCGCCAGAATCTACCATACAATTACATTCCTATTGAAAATTTCGAAGGTCAATAAAAAAGGTGGGACATTTTTACGAACATTGACAACAGAACATTGCCAGTTTTTAGTCGTAGTCCCTAGAATTATTTTATCTACATTTGTTACACTTTTTACAACAAGGTCTCTTTTATCTGGGAGTTCTAGTGTAGTTTTAGCAGGGACCTTTTGAGGTGTTTTAGGGCTAATTTATGCCAGTTTTGTGCTTTTCAGATTGTTGTTTTTGTTGTTTTCTGCAATGTTTCGAAGCATCTTTTGCAGAAGAAAAGGAAATTTCAACAATTCATAAACAAAAATATTAGCTCTAAGTTTCTTAAGGTATTCAATCAAATCGTATTCTAAACTTGGGGTTGCTGAATTCTGTTTAGTTTCAATCTTCTTAAACTATTTTTGAGGTGCATTAGTTCTAATTTCAGAAGAGGGTTTATTCTAGGTTTTTCTTTTGGTATTGTAAGGATGAACTGTTTCAAAATTGGCTTGAAAGATACTGTCCGAAAAATGCCTGAAGATGTTGGGAGAGGGTTCGTCATCTTCCACTGTTTCTTGTTCAACTATGCCTTCAAAAATCTCAGGGGGAACTAAGTTATCACGTGCTTCAAGAATTATCTGTATAGCATATTGTAGGTTTTCTAGATTAAGGTCTTCATAATTTGAGTTGGGCCAATTTGTGGGAAAAGGTTTTCTAAAAGGAGGTTTGTAAGACCCTTTGCTTGAAGAAGCTTCTTCAGCTGATCTCCTTAAATTTATGACTTGATTTGAAAATTTCTGAATGACCTTTTGTAAACTTTCCAGATCTGAACTCTCTGATTGAGTTTTGGTTTGGGGAGGTCTAGGAAGAATTTCTATTTTCTTCTTGGAAGATGGGGTAATCTCTGCCTCATTACTGATATTATCCTTTAGGCTTAGAATATCTTTCTCAATTTGGCTCCCCTCCTCGAAGGATTCCAATAATGTTGCCTTCTTAGACCCTTTTACCTAGATTGCTATGTTCTGGTGTAGGGCTTTAGAGTAGTATGCGACGATGATATTTTCAGCAGGCATTAAATCAATGGAGATTTGATTCTTTAATGTGAGAAACCTTTGATTAAAGTCTTTTATTTTTTCCTTGGGGTTCATCTTTAAACTGGAGAGTTCCATGACTAAGTTTTCGGGAGATTTTTTGTCTTTGAATTTCTCAAGGAAACAAGATTCAAATTTATCCCAAGATACAATGGTGTGGGGTTGTTGGGAAAAATACCACGTAGAGGCATTGCCTTCAAATGTGTACAGAAAAATTCTACATTCTACATCTTTGTGTTCTACGCTTCAGAGTCTAATGGCTAGCATGAATTTTTTTATGTGATCCTCGGTGATTTGCTTATAATCTAGATCGAATTTAGGGAGCCATTTCTTTGGATGTTTAGGCAAAGGGTGCTGGGGTCTAGGTATGGCCACAACATCTTGATCAAGCCAAAGT
Organism: Picea mariana; assembly: GCA_032191745.1. Lineage (NCBI taxonomy): Eukaryota > Viridiplantae > Streptophyta > Pinopsida > Pinales > Pinaceae > Picea > Picea mariana. Next base: position 20,042 of record JASDQU010171270.1, read on the forward strand.
CTGGCGGGATTGTTTGGATTTTCCATGGGCGTGGGTGGTGTCGAAGGATGAGATGAAGAACTGCCTTCGTCCGATGACTCTTCTCTCGAAGAGGAGGGAGATGAAGGCAGTGGTGAAGGTGGGATACCGGATCCTCTATCTACAAGAGTGGGGATGTGATCTGGATCCGTAGGATTTAGGAGAAGACCAGTGCCTTCAAGTTGCTCCCTGATATCCCAGAAATCTAGCGGTTGATTCAGTGGTCGACCTAGTTATCTAATATGGGCAAAAGAACCGTGTGTTCTTAGAAGTGATTGATGAACAATTTCTTGTACATCGGAACTTGGAGGGTTTGGTGTTACTGGCTCAACGATAATCAGTGGATTTTCTTTTGAGGTGGTTGCTATTTGAGAAGTAACGTTGTCGTCAGAACAACTTCTTGTTACTATAGGGGAGCGAGTGTGTGGGAGAGGAGTCTTGCGACCTCCATGTGCCACCAATCATGTTCAGGCCCTCCTTCTAGTGCCATTTTTTGATGGGCAAAAATGACCACCCGTCAATTGGAAGAACGTGTCCGGTCCGGGGTTGTCTAAATAACCCAAGTCGTTTGGTATAACTTGTTCTGACGAGTTTAATGGATCTGTTGGCCAATATAAAAGTCCTAGAAGAAACAAATAAAAGAAATAAAAGAGCTAACTATTAAATAACCACTTAATATATATATATGTACATAAATATATATAACTATTGTAGATAGTATTTAAACAACAGATCCGCCTATCTTATTTATGTGCGTGATATACAAATTGCGAGTTTTAATCTAAAATCATGAAAATCTATGTAAAGATGGTTGCTTTAACAAAAGAAGATAAAAAAATCACATAAGCTAATTTTTGTTTTCTCTTTATTAATCTAAGATTAAACTGAAAAAGATATTATGAAACAAGAGTATGTGGATGGTCAAAGCCAGACTAACCTATCAATGAGTTAATCGACATGCATCCAACATCTGTATGATTATAGAATGTCTAGCCAGTCTGTCCAAGAGATAAATCTGCAATGAAGCTTGAAACTATTTGGAATAAATGCAAAACAATATATTGACTATTGAATTTTAACGACAGAACGATGAGATGCAAATAATCGTTGTGGTATTTGTGATTGCAAACAATTACATTTAAGATAAATCTAACTGTAACAACATGCTTTTGATCATTCAACAAAACTGACGAAAAATCTTATCATTTGGGTTGAATGGATGATCACTCTTTTTAATATCTGAAGCACAAAAAATGTGGACTATATTTTAAAGAAATTTTCCCAAGGTCATAATAAATTGTGAAGAAAAAATCTATCAACAACTATTATTTAATTAGGATAAACAAACCATAAACAAAAACAACATTTATAGAGAGCTAAAGCCAAAATGTAAATATATGTTCCATCCAAATTCGTGAATAACTTGTCCACCTTTAGCCCCAGGCCAAGATGTCTTAATTACAAAAAATACAAGTTTTTAAAGGGTTCAGAAAAGATAATTGTCTTATCTTATGAGATAAGATTAAATCTCCACAATCATCTACTGATTACAAAAATAGGGTGGAATAGAACCACCCCAGATCACACTAAATCTCTAAAAACTAAAAGAGTTTGTTCCTGTTTACACAAAAATAAGCCATGGATATGGATAATAAGCCCATAAATTCTTCATATCATTTGTTCACCATAAATTGCCAGATATCCTAAAAGAAAAATATGAAATAAATAAATTTAGATATTCATTTAACCGATATTTTCCAAATTTTGAATAAGAATAGACTGGCTACAGAATCTGCTGATTCTGTAGCTAGTCTTATTTCAGCAACGAAATCTAATTTATTCTATGAACAAGAATGTAACACAATAAAAGCAAATCTTTACCTTTAATTGGAAAATCAAAATTATTCACATGATCTCAGAATTGATCACTGTTGTTACACTCTCGGCGTTTTTTACTATGATGTTGCCTGTTGTTTTCAAACGTTTTCCTTGTCTCTAAACAATGGATTTGAGCCTATGATTTTCATCTGTTAGGGGGTCAACCTGATCAATAAGGGTTTTGATTTGCTATTGTAAAATGGGTATGTATTCATAATATTTATTAATTCGGAATAGACGAGTTTCACATTGTGAATCTGTGACGGCCATTTGAGAATACCCACGGTTGTGTGTCGGACTATGTCCAATGTTTCCTTTAGGTTTGTTATCAAACTTGATACCTAGAAATCCTTGAATGTGCTTCAAGCAGGGTGGCAAATTATCCATGAAATTATAAGCGTGGTCAGGATCTACTTTGAAGGAAGGAGGGTCTTCTTCGGCCAAGAATCTCTCGATCTTCGAATATGATCTTTCATGGATCTCAATCGTTTTGATCGAGCTCACATGAGTGTTTGGTTTATTTTGTAGTTTCCTTGAGATCAACCTACCTGCCCTTTTATTTTTAAAACCTAAATTGATATCACCTTTAGATGGCTTGCCCATAGGTCTGTTTGCGTTCTTAGTAGAGGTGTTAGGACGTGAGCGTTGTTCATGGCTCTGCCCAACAACTTTTGGGTCGAGTATAGGCTTACTGAGGGTGGCCGTAACATAGGCCTGTGTAGATGAAGGGACTATGGTTTCCACTATCATGGGTTTGTCAACCTCTACAACATTAGAGTTAACGAAGCCATCTCGGGTTAGGAAGGCATTCCAGTCATCATTTTGTAACTTCAAGTGATGTACCAACAATATCTTTATCAAACCATGGTGAAACAGGCTTAAATCCAATTGTTGTCTCTTGTACCTCTTTGCCATTTTATACAACCTTCTCCATAGGTAATAGGGCATATTTAATTGAAACCCGATGAAATTCATCAACAAACATATATGATATAGAAAAACAAAACCAAAGCAGCCTTCGCATGTCACGAATTGTTTCAAGACTACTAGCAAACCATGCCACCGAGTTTTCAATAGGGACACGGGCATACCTTTGTCACAACATTTGATTTTTCGAGATGTGATGAAAAGGATCCACAAAACCTCCTCAACCTTGGAATTTTTGAACCACTTCTGCCCACTTAAAGGAAGACTTGTTGCTTGACCTAAAAATTCCTCTATGACCTTGACCTGAATGTCTCCTACCTTGGCTCAACATCCATCAAAAGAAAGGGTGAATTCCTGAGTGGTTTGCAAGTTAAAACCCTGGAATTTCTCAAGAAAAGAAAGACATCCTTGACCCTCGAGATCCTCCCTTGCATCATCACATAGGAGTAGGGTCTGAGAGCCATTGGGTTCAATCCTAACAATCGAGGCCATGGGGATACAAAAGGAAGACAATAAAACACAGTGAGTAGGGAGGGTTTCTAGGAGAAGACTAGAGTGACATTTCAAAACCAAAACTCATCAATACCCTAGCGTGTATGAATAGATGCTCTTCAATACCAAATGAGGGCATTTCATGAAATGAATGCCAAGAGTACATGCGAAACCCAATACTTAGCTCAAGGTGATGGGCTTATCATTGTCGGACTGCTACCTCCCACAGGGTACAGGCCACGACCAGGTGCATTAAAAATTATCATTGCGCAACGAGGTGGGTTTGGTTTCTAAAGTTCAGGAGAGGGAAAAATTTATAAACCAAAATGTAATGACAAGGATAGGCATGACCAAGAGCCATAAAAATATATATCATGGTTTAAATCAAATGGATTATTGGTGATTCAAAGAACAACCCAAAACATGCTTCACATTTAAGGAGTCAATAAAGAATATGAGCTTCATAGCAGGAAATAATCTTTATTAACAAAAACTATAGGGCCATCCACCTTTCATAAGCTTTAGATAAAGAGGTAAAATCTTCGTTCATGCTTTCAGTCACGAATGAAGCATGAAAATGAAAATACTAGGAATAACCAAAATATCACAATTGTAGTTTCAAAAATTGCTTATGAAGAACAATAATCGTATGACCCCCAAGTAGGCAGCTAAATGCTTAAAAAAGTTGAAAATATCTGGGGCTGCCAACAGAGCTATGGAAAGGAAGACCAAAAAATGTGAAGCATTTTAGAGTTTTTGGAAGCAAATGCTATATCAAAAGAGAATACGGCAGAATGGGAAAGTTTGACTCTCGTGTGGACAAAGGAATACTTGTTGGTTAATCAAGTACAAGGAAAGCATACAAGTGTTACAATATGACAATTGATGAAACAGACAGACCAAAATCAAAGGAAGAAGAAAACAAATCAATGAAACAACTTTTCGAAAAAGAAGATGAAAAAGAAGTAGAAGAAGAAAATGAAGATGAAGAGAATCGAACAGAATAGGAAGAGCAAGTTCATAAAGTATCTCCAAAGACACCTAGAAAACAAGTACAAAAGAATCATCCTTTAGATCAGATTATTGGAAACAAAGATGCAGGAGTTGAGACTAGAAGAAAAATCCGTTCACCAGAACAAACACACCTATCACTCTTATCTACAATTGAACCAAACTATTTTGAGGAAGCCAGCAAGGATGAATTTTGGAATAAGGCCATGGATGAAGAATTGGATCAAATAGAGAAAAATGACACTTGGGAATTGGTTCCAAGACCAAAGAATAAGAATGTCATCTGCACAAAATGGGTTTTCAGGAATAAATTGAATGAAGATGGACAGGTTACAAGGAACAAAGCTAGATTGGTATGTAAAGGATATGCACAGATTGAAGGAATCGACTTTGATGAGAC
>JASDQU010171271.1:1589-21103 GCA_032191745.1 Picea mariana
TTTGAAATAAAAGACTTCCTCCGGTTGACAATTGAATAGTTGGGCAAATACTACAATGCAATTAATTCAACATTAGTTCAGCCCAATGTAGCAACTGTTTTTCCTTTCGCGCGACTGTTGTTCCTTTGAGTGTAGTTGATGTTCATTTGAAAGAAACAATTGTCGTTCCTTTCGCACGACTGTTGTTCCTTTCACGCGATTGTTGTTCCTTTGAGTGTAGTTGTTGTTCATTTGAAAGGAACAACTATCGTTCCTTTCATGCGACTGTTGTTCCTTTGAGTGTAGTTGTTGTTCATTTGAAAGGAACAGTTCTCGTTCCTTTCGCGCGACTGTTGTTCCTTTGAGTATCGTTGTTGTTCATTTGAACGGAGCAACTGTCGTTCCCTTTACGATTGTTGTTCCTTTATAGGCGTTACATCTCTGGAGGTTGGGTATTGAAAATGAAAGGTAAGAACCTACATAGGCAACAAGTAAAATGCTTGTGCCAGCGCCTACCTTTGGCTGATGCATAGAGGTTGTTTTTAGGACATATTTAGAGCCCAACATTTTGGCGCCGTTGTCGGGGAAGTTATAAAGGGCGCACAAGTCCAATTGACATTGTTTTTTTAGTTGCATGTTCTTGACTCCGAGGTGAAGGGTCAAGGCATGTAGGTTTTTTGATTGTTTCTTTCTTTGCATTTAGTTTTTAGTTTTTTATCCTAAATCTTATCATTTCTCTTAATGGTGATGTAAGCACCACCCATCCTACTCACAAGCTGACAGGAACATTTGAAGAAGGATCCTTGAGATAGCACATGAAGAATCCAACAAAAAGATGGCAGGTAAGAAAGAGACATAAGTTGTTACCTTTGAATTCCCCATCAGAGATCCTGAAGGAGTGGTACAAATGCAAAGCATACCCCCATCCAATCTACCAATTTTTCACGGTTTGGAAAATGAAGACCCTGATGCATTCTTATTTCAATTTGAAGTACTTTGTAGAGGTTATGGTTATTTTACTAATGATCAAAAGTTGAATGTTTTTCCCCTTACTCTAAAAGGAACATCCCTCCGATGGTTCATGAGCCTCGGTGGTAATTCTATAAAAACTTGGGAATTCATGAAATATGTATTCTTGCAAAGGTACCAAGATTATTGCAGGGTCAATGACGATATCTTTGGAATGACACAAGGAGAAGAAGAGAGTTTGGAGGAATATGTGGAGTGCTTTCAATACAACCTTCAAAGATCCAAACAAAAACAGTTGGGAAAAGAGACCTTGAAAATACTCCTACTCAAAGGAATCCATGATGAATCTTTAGAAATCTTAAATTTGATGGGAACAGGTGATGTATTTCAGTTACCATATGATGATATTTGTGAGATATGTAGAAGGTATTCAAGAGGGAACTTCAAGATTGGTAAGAATTCTAGTGAGCCTTCTTCTCAATATTTTAAATCTGCTGCAAAAACAAGAGTTATAGAAGCTGAAATCATTAATTCAATTGAAAATTTTAAAGTTGATATCATTAGCTCATTAAATTCACAATTGGATATTTTGAAGGATAAGAAGAAATGGGAGGAACCTGAAGAAACAGTTTGTCCTTGGTGCCAGAAGAAACATCTTGCAATGGATTGTCCTTTGGATAGTCTCATAATTTGTGGCATATGTGACTTGAGTCATTCAACGGATCGTTGCCCCTCCTTACCCAAGATAAAATCAATATATCAAAGAGATCGAGGAGTTGTAGCAATTTCACCACAACAACCATGGCCTACTTGTATGATTCAAAACTCTATCCCTCCATTTCCTTACTCTCACAAGCAATCATTGAATACTCATACACCATGGCAACTGTGGCAACCCCAATCTCAGTCCTACCTACCTTGTCCACAAGGTTGGCATGGCCCATCTTATGATCACATGACTACTTTCCCTCATGTTGCGGCAAACACCAATCCTCCATACTTTCCACAAGCTCTTCAGCAACATCATATTTTCCCATTAAGGTCATCCACACAAACCAATCAGTTATACTTTCCATACTTAACTTTTCATCAAGCTCCTCCATGCCCTACACAACCTCCTGTTCAACCCACCTCGCACCCTAACCATAATAAAGTAGTGCAGTATAATTACAGTGCTGACCTGCACAACTTTCCTACATTTACCAATTATCCTGCCTCACCTACACCATTGCAACAAATCCATATGAGGTCTGGGTAGGTTGTAAGTCCAAGAATTGAAAATGAAGTTTCTTATCATCATCAGAAAACCGACAAGATCAACAAATCTGATGAAAAATAGACATTGGAACCGAAAAGTGAAGCATCTTCTACATCATCGTCACTGGATATGAATCTCTTCTGCATTCAGGAAGATCAGTTTTCTAAAGAGATTCATGGTGTAACATCTATAGGAAATCAAGGGAACAAGGACTATATTGAATCTTGGTTTCAATTTGTCACCAATCCACAGCTTCATGCTATACTTCAACAATTCTTGGCACCATCATTTCAGGGGAAGTTGGTCTTTCATATCCTGGTATTCATAAAGTTATATTTTTCAGTTGTGGGTATGAGAAAATTTGAGACTTTGTTACGTAAGTGGCTTCATTGGAAGTATTCTTATACTTGAGTTAATTCATTTTTCAAGTAAAGTAGGGTAGGGTAATGAATGAATTTTCAATAAATGCTTAACGGAATTGATTAGTTTAGTTCTAAGCATTAGTAGCCTAGTTTAGAAATAAAAAAGAGTGACCTTCAAGAGATCATCATTCGATCGCTTGTAGCCTTGATCTCATGGTCTTTCTTTCAAACATCATCATTTTTTTAAAGTTTTAGCAGTTGCTGCAACACGCTGTGTAAGTCAATCTAGGTACTCAGTGCTTGAAATTTTTGGTATGGGCATGTATTCCATTGAAATTTATATCATTAAAAACATTCACAGCTATTCCAGTCACTTTTTGGGGAGCCATATTTCATTTATTGGATTTTTGTGGCATTTTGGCTTGAAATTTTTACTAAAACACAGTTGGGACAGTCCATTTTTGGGAGACCAAATGGATTTATTTTCAAAACCTGTTTACATCCCAAGTATCCCTTTGAATCTAGTTTCCAAACCAATTTGAATTTTTGATATTGGGCATCAAACTAAAAAGTTATGGTCAAAATACTAACGGGATGTCAAGCAGGCATCTTAGGAACATAGCTGGGATAGTCACTTTTTGGATGCCTTATTGGATAGATATTGAAAACCTGTTTCATTTGTATATTCCCCTGTGAGTCTATTTTACAACGCAATTTGAATCACTCAATTCCAATATCATATGAGGAAGTTATGACTAACACACTGGTTGCTTGTCATAAATCTGCACTTTGAAAAATCTTTCTTCCCAGATGTTCATTGGTAAATTTGACTCATCAATTCCTCTTTTCATTAAAATGTGTTTCTATTGGAGATACCTACACGAATCTAATTTCATCTCCAATTGGAATCAGATCAATCGGTCATCAAATGAAAAAGGTATGCCTAAACCGTGACTATTGGTCTAGCCCGAAATTCAAAAAACACCTTATCATGCAGGGTATTACTGAGCATATTTGGCATATCATCACATGGAATTTTCAAAACCTGTTTCTAATGGAAATTGACCTCTGAATTTACTTTTATTTGGATTTGGAATCACTCAAATCGGACAAGAAACAAAGAAGTTATGATTGAAATATTGTTGAGTAGTATATGTTGGCCAACACTCCTGAATAGGTATAAAATGAGTTTTGTTTCATTTATTTTCTTTGGATTTGTTTTATAAGTAACTACATGTTTTTTTTTGCGTATGTCTTGAATGAAGAGAGCCCGTACACCTCTCTTCTCCATGATCTCACGTTTTATTGCAGGTAAGTGCTTATGTTTTGCAGGTCCTTGGAAAATCAAAGAAGGTTAATACATGCATGAGTGATTCTTGAAGACTTTTTCTCAAATTTTCAAATGGATCGAGCATACAAAAAATGAAGAGATTGATGTGCAAACCATACAAAGACCAATGTTTTAGAAGTCAAGTTTCATTGCTACATTAATCATGCCAAAAATCCTTCTAAGATGACATTATGCTCATCATGCTCATTCACCAACACCGTGATATGCCTATACATTTTTTTCCCTCTACCATTCCATCCATTCCATTACCTTCTACTCCATTTCATCACTTCCATACTTTCCACTCCAATCACTGCTAACCCATGAATAAAGTCACTCAACTCCCTTACCTCTTGCTAATGAAAATCTTTCATCTTCAGTTCTTAAAATCCTTTTGTCTATGCTCATGTTGGATGATGTGGGATTCTTTAAGGCCCTCCTTCTAACAAATCTCATCCCATTGACTCCAACACATCATCTGGGATTGAGGTTAGAGTTTCATAGTGCCTTGGCATCTGCATACATCAATGGTAGATCTCATTGTTGTTAATCATGGGAATTCATCAATGCCTCTTGATTAACAAATCTTGCAGGTGACTCGACTCCAACAAATCCATTTGTACCTGTCAAGATGCCTAAGGTACTTTAGAGCTCACTGTCATCAAAGGTGAGTTTCTTCACGTTTKTTAATGACATACATTAATGGCCGGTAATCCAACCATTTCTTTCCATGCTCGACTTCAGCACATTCATTCGCATGGTAAKAATTGTACCTCGGTTTTGTAGCAGTTGAAGATTATGTGATCTAATGGTTTCAACAGTGATTTACAACATCATTTGTTTCAGTAGTTCTGCATTTCCTTTCCATTTTCATTTCAACATTTGATTTTYAGAATAAGAGAAGGAGATTTCTGCTTTTTTAGCAGAATTCATCATCATCATTTGTTTCAGCATCGATAGTCTTACATGCAGCCAGCACAACATCATTTCAAATCAGATTCAACCTCATTCTATTTTATCTTTCATATACATCTGTCTCGACATTAGTTTGGCTTACATCATCTTCAACAGACATCAATCCATCCATGCCAATCAAATCTTTCATGGAGATAAAACTTGAGGTAAAATAACATGAGTTTTTTATTTATTAAAGATTTAGGAAAATGTCCTGAAGAACCACTAAGGATTTCTATTCTCCATTTTTATATCATAACTCATCTATTACCTCTCTTATCCATCCATTACCATATCAACCTTCACCTCATGCACTCCCAACACCCAACTCAAGTCCTTCCCTAGATCTCCTAACATCCAAGCATGAGCAATTGATTTGTTGCTGCCACATAAGAACCAGAATAGAGAAAGGAAGAAGATCATGATGTCCATTCTCATACAAGCATGCTAAAAGTCAGAGGTATGGTTTATTTGGTTCATTTCCATGATGTATTCATTCATCTCATGGGTTTCCAATTATCTTTTCTAGCCTTTTGACTCATGGTTCTCCTACATATTGCACATCTTCAAAAAGTTGTTGTTATGGATTCATGAAATGATACAACATATGTGTTATATGGGTTTGAGTCATACATGTTATAAGGATTTGATAGGCTACGAAGTTAATGGATGTCTCAAGAATGATTATGATGCTAACCCTTTCATTAATGCCTATCCTTCCCATATGAACATTGTGTTTGTTTTTCTCGCTTGCCAATATACATCATTGTTTAAAAGAGGGTTATGTGCTCATAAGATTTACCATGGAAGCATGATAATGGTTCTCTTGGGTGGTAGTATGATGATTTTGTGGAAGCCTCTATTGCCATCATGAAAACACATGTGTAGTTGTCTACACAAATTCTAATGGAAGGGAGTTGTTATTAAAAGGCAATTGAAACAATGTCTCCACCCAAGATTTAAAAAGAAATTTCTGTAGTGGCTTGTTTCAGAGGCACCTTTCCCACAGATATTGCAAGCAACAGAAGAAGCCTATGCTGCCATACAACAAGGAAAAAAAATCAATTTGAGTCATTATCTTTGGCATGCAACAACAATAATTAGTTTCCGCCCATGGTTTCATATTCAACCATCTATTAATTTTATTGTTGAAATCTTAGAAAGTGAAGGTATATCTAAGGCAAATTTAGATCTCCATTGTGTACTTAGATTTTAGCATGCTACTACAGTGTAGCATGAAATCTATGGCATAAAATTGGGTCACCATTGGTACACGGGCAACAAATTTACCTGGGTGTTGGGCAAACTTCTTGGAATTTCCAGATTTTGTCATTGGTTGGCTACATTTTTTTTAGGAGTTATCTTCATTACATGAAGAATGGAACAACTACTATGCATGCCCAAGAATCTATTTGAAGAAGGAAGTTGACTTTCCACAAGAACCTACAGTAAAATACACTATTGTAGAAGCCATTTTCTTTTAAACACATGGGTAGAAATACAGAGGTATGTGGTTCATTTTCTTGATTCATGATACACTGATGCATGTATTGATTCACAAATTATGAGCACTTCATAATGATAGTAAAAACTTGGTCCTTACAGTCTTAATGTTATGAATTTTCATGGAAAATAAGTCTTGTTATCAATGATGAAAACCTGTGAGGTAACCTACAAACAAAGCAAGTTGTTTTGAGATCTGGAATCCCATGATTACAGGGCTGCAATCCCCATAAGAGAAAATAAGATTATTGGAGGGTATATCATATGGTATGTGGATTGTCAAATACATATGGTTAATCATTTGATGGTAAACTCGTGACATGGCCAGCTCAATCACATTCTGAGTTAACATTTGATGGATTTCCAAGATTGGAGGATCGGTATTCAAGCATTGATAAGGTATTTACAACTAACAGTAAAAGATATCCTGTACTAATCATTTTGCAGCAAGCTCATGACCAAATTCAAGGTTTGCAGTTTGTTTTCCCACTAAAAATGTTTCCTTGAAGTACAAGAAAAACTTATTGAGGGAATTTGATGGTGATTATGTTGTATACATAAGCAAGGGGTACTTAGATATGATTGTCTTCTTATGAATTTTCTGCAAAGGATCTCTTTTGAGATTGTGTTTAAGTTTGATTTCATAATGCAACATGAGGACATGCTATACAATCAGTGTGGGGCGGTTACTATGCATGATGGTTTGTTCTCTCATTTTCGTTTCATATTTATTTTTCTCATGCATGCTATTTTCTACAAAAAGTGCAGAAATTGATTTGGGCATATCTTCCAAATGACAAACTGAGTTGTCATGATTTTTGGTATGATAAAGCATGGGATTAATATGCCTACAAAATTCACTTTGTACTTTGAAAAAAATGTGGTGTTGTCAGAACTATTTCAGGAGAGTTTCAATTACGAGGAGTTTCAACAACAGGATATCTTGGGATTTGTGTATTGGATTGTTATGACCAAAATGTTGGGCTCTAAATATGTCCTAAAAACAACCTCTTTGCATCATCCAAAGGTAGGCGCTGGAACAAGCATTTTCCTTGTTGCCTATGTAAGTTCTTACCTTCCGTTTCAATACCCAACCTCCATAGATGCAACACCTATAAAAGAACAACAATCGGAAAGGGAACGACAATTGCTCTGTTCAAATGAACAACAACGATACTCAAAGGAACAATAGTCGTGCGAAAGGAACGACAGTTGTTCCTTTCAAATGAACAACAACTACACTCAAAGGAACAACAGTCGCGCGAAAGGAATGGCAGCTGTTCCTTTCAAATGAACAACAACTACACTCAAAGGAACAACAATCGCACGAAAGGAATAACAGTCGCGTGAAAGGAATGACAGATGTTCCTTCCAAATGAACAACAACTACACTCAAAGGAACAACAGTTGYGTGAAAGGAAAAACAGTTGCTACATTGGGCTGAACTAATTTTGAATTAATTGCATCGTAGTATTTGCCCAACTATTCAATTGTCAACCTGAGGAAGTCTTTTATTTCAAAGTTACCGTGCACAATATATGCAAGCAACAAATTCCAACTAACACTATTATCTATTTAATAAAATAAAACACATAACTTAAAATCAATCAAATCCACTCTTGCTTGAAAATACACTCAGCTGAAATAAAACCACTACCACACTCTTACATAAATTAAAGGAGTATTAACAAAATGAAGTAACAACAACATGAATTGAATCTTACTGTAAGAGCAATCTAATAAACAACACACAACTATAAGCAGTGATCAACTAATCATAAACCAAGATAAATTAAGACAATGAAAAGAAAAATACAAGTAAATGAATAAGACCAACACATACCAGATTGAGGGGTCCCTGCCTCACCTAGCATGCGTGGCCAAAAGACTTACAAGATTAAGAGAAAGTTGCACATAATTGCAGATCCATCAGCTCCTTTGTATTAATGAAGAAAACTCAGAAATTACATAAGTTCAACTCTTTCTTACAAATAAATTCTATATAATTTCATGAATGCCTCTCTCCTGATTGAAGAGGTCTTATTTATACAAATCAAATCCCCAAATCCCTGGGTTTCTCAAACAAATTGCTAAGTTTAGAGAACCGGCCGCAACCGTAAATATGGAAAATACCCTTTTAAAGAACTAGTGATTTCTCTCAAACCGTAGCTCCAATTGGAAAACGACCTGCAATGAACTCAATTGGGCCCATTCTGAACAAAACCCATGTCTCGGATTTTCAAGATTCATCCTCATCTTCTCACAATATTCCACACAAATTCATCTCTCCTTATCTGCCACGTTTTTCACTGAAAATGGTTAACCACGAGTTGGAACTCACATGTGTCATTTGGAGGTTGGAACCTTGACTGCTACAACTATTGCTACATAAAATCACTCATCAAACGATCATCAGAAAAATCATGCATAATAGTTTTTAATTCATTAAAAATGAAGGAAGAATAATCATTATTAACCACTAAAGCATAACAGGAATAATATGTCATTTTATGAGCAGTTGTAGCAAATGTAGGGAAAATGGAATGATAAATGAACGATAATAGGACGGAGAAGGGATGGAATGGATGTCTATAGATGATGAAAATATGGAAAAATATGTGACCCAACAGTAGTGTCTATTCTGGTCTGAGATTCCGAAGATTGTGGCCCCTCTATCCCATAATTGTGAAGCCAACGAGCATGAATTGAGGAGGTGGTTTAGGATTTCTTCGGCTTGATTGCATAGTAGACAGATTGACGGCCCCACAGACCCTTTCTTTATGATCTTATCCCAAGTTAACACTTTTTTGTTGAATACTAGCCATATAAAGGTGGCCACTTTGGGCCATAATTGGGAGTTCCATACCTTATACCAGACTGGTATTTTGGGCTCGTTCCCTAGACCCATGGCTTCTTGGTAGGCTTCCTTGATGTGGAAGTTCCCATCCCCCTTTTTACCCCATCTGAGGATGTCCTGGCCCTACCTACTGGGTGGTGGATAGTCTTTCAAAATATCCTCCATGACTTTAATAGGAGTGTCATTCCATTCTATAGGCCATTTTGTTGGCCGGATCTAGGATTTTGTTCTCCCAGTGATTGGGTGTGGGTGTTCCTCCCAATATTGTTCAACTTCCGTCCTGCCAACCCCTATCGTATTATCTTTGATTGTTTGTAGACGTTCATCCGAGATTAGCATCAGTTGTTTCTCCCACGCATCCTCCTAGAAAAGGGTCGACTGGCCATCAAGTAGCTCGCAAAAACTCTGCTTTTTTACCATCACTCTGTTTTTCCAAGCATAATTCCAGATTATCAATCCTAGTCTATCTCCTTCAAATTGGATCTAGTCTTGAGGGGAGATATCTTTGGTGTATTTCCCCTGCCAAATCCCGGCCTAGAGCACTTTTGGGCTTTTGGTCCATCTCCAGAATTTTTTTTTCCACCAGGGCATGGCTCAGCGTTTGGGGGTCTTTTATCCCTAAGCCTCCTTGAGACTCTGGTTCACACATTTTTTCCCAGATGACTAGGGCCCATTTGTTTTCTCTTTTTTTCCCTCCCCATAGGAATTTTCTCTGTATTGAGCACATTTTTTGATAGATGTACTCGGGCGCTGCCAAAAATGAGAAAAAATAGACCGACATAGCCATTAAGATTGACTTTATACGAAGAATTATTCTCGTCAATGAGAGAATTCTATGGGTTTAGAAACTAAGCATGTTTTCCATTTTAGTTAGCAATTCTTTCCAACCCGAATTTCTTATATATTTTTCAATTAGGGGAGCCCCTAAATAGCGCAAGGGTAGAGAGGATCTTTGGAAGCTTAAAATTCTGGAAATTCTCAACTGAACAATGTGCAGGGTGTTAAAGAAGAATATATGGGATTTATCCAAGTTTAGTTGCATTCCATAGGCAGAAAGGAAGACATCCAGAGCTTTCTTGATGGCTCTGGATTCTTGCACCATGGGATTCCCTAGGAGGACGGCATCATCGACAAACTGAAGATAGGTCAAAGGTTCTTTCTGAGGGGAAATTACTAGCCCTTTCAGGTAACCTTCTCTCTGGGATTGCTTCAGGAATCTCCCTAAACCTTCTGCAAGAATAATGAAGAGGTAGGGGGACAAGGGATATCCCTTCCTTAATCCCTGGGAGGTGTTAAAGGTGGGAGAGGGGGAGCTGCTCACAAGAATTGAGAAGAAAGTGGAGGAAGTAAGGTTCATGATCCATTGGATCCAGAAGGGTTCAAAGCCAAAGGCCCCCGGAATGGATTTTAGGAAGTCACAATTTATTCTATCATAGGCTTTAAACAGGTCTAGGACCATCCTAGGTTTTTTCTCATATTGCAAGGAATGAATGGTTTCATGGGAAATTACAATACTGTCCAAAAATTTTCTACCTTCTATGAAAACCCTTTGCTCAGGGGAACTAATTTCCTGGAGGATAGGCTTCAATATTTTAGAAATAATTTTAGATACAATTTTGTAAAAACATTGCATAATGAAATAGGTCTATACTTATCTGTTGTATTTTCTTCCTTTTCCTTCGGGATCATAGCTAGGAAGATGGCGTTGAATGCTCACAAGACTGATTGAGAGGTCTTGTCTTCTTCCACCGCTTCCCATAAGTATTTACCAATAATGATCCAACGAGCTTGGAAGAAGTCAGAGGTGAAGCCATCTGGCCCCACGGCTTTCCCTTGTGACATCTCCTTCATCGTTTCTTCCACCTTTTCGAGAGTCACTTCCCTCAGTAGGATTTTGTTGTGGTCTTCTGAAACCAGCTTTGGAATAGAATGGATGATTAAGTCAGTGACTTCCCTTCTGTCTTCAGGGGGTTCTGTGAGAAACGTGCTGAAATAATCCTTGAGGTGTTTCTCTATGTCTTCATGGCTTTCTACTAACACCCCTTCTTCCATTTTCAAGGAGTGAATCCAATTCTAGTTTCGACGTTGTAGGAGGGAGTTATGAAAGACTTTGGAGTAATGAAAGAATTTGGTATTCTTGTCTCCCTCTTTCAGCCAAAGCATCATGATTCCTTGCGGAACATGATTTCCTCTTGTTGGTCTCTTTCTTCTAACTCCCCTCTGAGGGATGATTCTAGATGTTGCATCTTTGGATCTAGACTATCCTGGTTTATTTGTCTTTGGACTTGTTCCATCTTCACCTCTAAGTCTCGTTTAGCATCCTGAATTTTCCCAAATACTTCTTTTTCCATTTTTTAAGGCTAATTTTTATATGTTTCAACCTCTGTTGGAATTGGAACATATTTGTTCCATACAACTTTTGGTTCTCCCCCCACCATCCTTTAATATTTTGCATGAATTTTGGGTGTCTAGTCTAGAATTTTTTGAATCTAAAGGGTTTGGGGCAGGGGTAGAGACCATCTATCCATCTCAGAGAGATTGGCCAATGATCTGATCCATAAATAGGTCAGATCTCCCTGCAAACTACTTGCCTATGTTGATAAAATGTTTCTAAGACCATGAATATGTCTAGTCTTTCTAATATATGATGCTTCCCTCCCCTTCTGTTGCTCCAAGTAAACTGGCCTTATGAAGGGATGATGTCTATTAGTCTCATTTGGTCAATGAGTTCTTTGAAAGATTGGTCCTCTCAGCTCAAACACCCTATGCCCCCTTTCTTGTCTTCCAAGGAGGTTATCATATTAAAGTCCCCTCCTACAATCCATTGTTGCTCTTCCATACTTGTTCCTACCACTGAGAGGTCTCTCATGAAATCTCTCTTTTCTCTCAGATATGGGGGACCATAGACTTGCATGATTGTCCCTTGTTCTATCGACCCTATGATCTTGTAGGATATGGTTATTATCCTTTTAGACTAGGATCTCAGCTCCACTTTTATTTTACTTGGGTTCCATAAGAAGGTTATTCCTCTGGATCCCCCTTGTACTTCTGAGCAGATGAACTCACAAGATTTCCATATATTCCTTGCTATTGACTCCATACTTTTCCTATCGCACTTAGTTTCTTGCAACATTACTAGGTTCATATTTTCTTGCTTCAGTTTGTTTCTAAGGATTCTATGCTTTGAATTTCCATTAAGACCCCTAATATTCCATGAGAAGATCTTCATATTTAAATTTTGGTTTTGGGGAGGAAATACTTTTCTGGTAGTCCCACTACTTGTCCTGAGTCTATAAGAAGAGTGCCGATTTCTTCAAGAACTTTCTTATGGGGCTTCAAACCTTTTTCCTCTCTTTGCCTCCTAGTTTCTTAGTGTTTTTTAGTGGGTTCGACTTTATGCCCAGGTTTCCTGACAAGGAGGCTGGATTGTCTAGAATTGGTTCTTTGCTTTGTTTTTTGAGAAGTTCTTTGTTGAGTCGACAAGGTTGTCCCACCTGCATACTATTAAACTCTTTTTCCCCATGGACAATTATCAACACCTATAAGTCCACCTTGATGTCTTCCGATTCAGAGGCTTGGTTGTGATCTTCCTTCATTGTTTCTTCTTGTGAATCTTCTGATGCCACCTCCTCTTGCATCTGGACTCATCTCAACTCAGTTGCTAGATTTTTCGTACTTGCCTCCATTTTCCGACGTTTATGTATGTCTTCCTGTTTTGTCTCAGTATTCACCTAGTGAGGTTGTTCTTTCTTTGGTCCTTGTCGCTTTCCTTCCTGGTTAGCTTCCATATCTTCTTTCTCTGCTAAGATATGGAAGTTGTTGTCGTCTTTTCTTGCGCCTTCCCCGAGGTTTGTGATTCCTTTGTGTCCCACCTTTATTTTTTTGGGGGATTTTACGAAGCCGTCAATGTCCTTTTCCTCCTTGCCTTTGTTATTTATCGGTGTTGTGTTCTGGGGACAGTCTCGGAATAGGTGCCCGTGTTTGTGGAATTTCCTGCATCTGAATGGGATATGCTCGTATTCTATGGGTTGGACCCATTCTTTAACTTGGAATGAAATAGTGATTGATTCAGGTAGATTTGTTGTCACATTCATGTAGACACATATTCTAGCATATGAAGTATATTTGGCTACTTTTGTCATTTCTGAGATTTTGACAAAGGAGCCCAATGTGTTTCCTATTTCTTCCGGTGTTTCTAGGTGCCAAAACTCATGGGGTAGGGCAGATAGTGTGATCTAGACTAGGGCGGTTGTGAAGTCCTCATTTTCTAGGGAGAAATGCTCTGACTAGTACTTGAGGTGGAGCCCCACCGAATTAAATAAATACAGTCCCTCATCAAAGATTCAGTTCCTGTCCTCCGAGTAGGTGAAAACTGTTTTGAAGAAACCTTTGGACCCGATATTTAGACTTATGTCTCCTTTGAATTTCCATTTTGATTTTATCCATACCAACAACGCTTTATCTGTGGGCCAGATCCCACTGAATTTACCTATTAGTGCATGGTATGTCATATATTGAATGTAGTCTCCTACCAATGGTGAAGTGACCTTGTACCACGGGTTCTCCACCATTTTAGCCAAACACAAATTCTTTAGTTTCTTGTCATACTTTTTTCTTGTACTTGCTTCACTTGCAGTTTGGTCAGGTTTTTGCTTGCTTCCACCAGTTTCTTCCATAAGGACATCATTTGGTGGCTTGCTTTTTCCTCCATCTATCGCTTCCTTAAAGAATTTTTTCGGTTCCTTCGCCTTGGTTGCTTCCACTGTGACATCTAGACCCTCCACCCCCATTAAACCTATCCTCCTCTCTTCCTTAACCAAACCCCTAACCTTCTGAACTTGCTCTCAAACCCTAACCTGCTCCTTCCTCTCGCTCTGAGAGAGATCCTATGTAATTTTATAATTACTTACTATTATATTTATCATTATTATAATTATTTACTACTATATTTTTTTGTTATTTATTTAATAATATAAGGCATATAATTTTATTTTATTTTTTAATTTTGAAAATTTATTACGCCAAAAGGCGTACACCTATTGACAATGAGCACAATTAATCACCTTTTAATTTAAAATTCTAATCTGATGGCTAACAATTGAAGATGTTGTCATATTGTTTGTCGTCCTCCCAAATCAATGAATGTGATTTCCTCTTCATAACTTCCTTGTATTTTTGAATGCATCCGTTAACCTGTTTACCCTTTAACATTTACCTAATCATATTAAGAAATCACTGTAGCACTATATGATTGCCACATTTAAATGATTAAACTTTGAATTTAGCACGCCGGCTGTGCTGGTTGTAGACGCTCATTTTCTAGCTGTGCGTTTCATTTTCTGTCCACACCTTTCGACGTTCATCAACGACGGTTTTGAGTGACTGTGCTAATTTAAAATGAAATAAAAAATTATCCATTGACATGGATTTTATAGTGGTATATGCTATATTTTAGACCATTTTCTTGGAGGATATTGGAACCCCAACTACGCGAAAGGGATTTGGACATCCGGGGGACCAAGCAGTGGGACAATAACAAAGTCTCGGATCCCATATGCAATGCAATGGAGTTGAGCCATCGTTGAACTCGCCATAGCCAACAACCGCAGGATCCACCGGGGGTGGGTGATAGTGGATGGTGAATATCCGGGAATCCGAGGTGCTTGAGGTGAAGCGCTATTGGAGAGGTCGGATGCCGGATGTGGGACTTAACATCCGGGCATCCGAGAGTCCCACAAGACAAGTTGCATTAGAAGAGGATGAATGTCGGATATAAAACTTCACTGAAGTAGAGTGCCATGTCTGCATACCAAGTAAACATGCCACATTAGCATCACATTATCACCTTGTTAGATGCCACGTGGATAGGAGGGCTCATTAAAAAAGGGTGGCAGTGGTGCCATGCTAGTCATTGAGTCAGATCAAATCTCCTAGTTGTCGGTGCTTGGATTTATCCGGAAGCCAGATGCGGGATTCGACATAAAAGCATTGAAAATCAAAATATTTATATAAATATAGATCTTTCCACTTGACAATTTTATAATTTTTTTTTTCAGTTTATTAAATAAAAAAAATGATTATTATTATAATTTTTGAAATGTTTTATAAAAATTGTAATATGTTAGGTTTACATTCAAATAAAAAATTTAGCAAATTTCATAAAGAACAAAGATGAGAAAATATTTTTTTTAATATCATTTATGTAAGAAAGAATATGTTACTTGGTTAATTCAAAAAGTCTCAGAACTATTGGAAAAAACAAATATTGAAAAACAATTATATAAGTTCAGTTAACGATAACAATTTTACTTTCCAAAGAAAGGAAAAGAAACATAATTTGAATGATTCACCAATCTTCACTTATGATGTGACTCTATGTCTATACGTTTGAATTTACGTTTTCTTAAATCTCTAATGCTAAATGAAACTAAAATTATAGTCAAAGATGAAAATGATGAGTCTACCCTCCCTTTATTCTCCATCTCAGCACTTTCATCTCATACGAATTTCAATTTTATGTTTTTATGGACAATCTAACTAGTTTATTGGTTTGCAATAAATTGTTAGAATAATTCATCCCTTGAATAATATGAATTTTAATTTTAGGTGCTTTTTATAAGTGTAATGGTTTAAGCCTGCCTGACTGTGAGACTTATTGGTTGAATAGAGACGAAAGTCGGCCATAGTGATTCGGGAGTCTCGCGTGGAAGGGCTCTCGCTCAACGAATCAAAGGTATGTCGGGGATAACAGGCTGATGACTCCCAAGAGCTCTTATCGACGGAGTCGTTTGGCACCTCGATGTCGACTCATCACATCCTGGGGTTGAAGAAGGTCCCAAGGGTTCGGTTGTTCGCCAATGAAAGTGGTACGTGAGTTGGGTTATGTTGTTATGGACAATTTAACTAGATTTATTGGTTTGCAACGAATTGTTAGAATAATTCATTCTAATCTTGAAGATAGCAATATCTTTCGAAACCAATCATTGTTAGAATAATTCATCCCTTGAATAATATGAATCTCAATTTTATGTTATTATGGATAATCTAACTAGATTTATCAGTTTGCAATGAATTGTTAAAATAATTCATTGCAATTTTGAAGATAACAATATCTTTCGAAACCAATCAAACTAACAAGATTTGACAATCTTAAATAACAATACTACCCATGTCTTTATCTTATTTTCTCTCAAAATATACAATTTGAAATAGATTTTTTTATAATAATCATGTCCTTCTAAAAAAAGTCAATAAGTTTAAAGTTATTAATGATATCAAACTTTAACAAGAATTTTTTTTATAATAATCATGTCCTTCTTAAAAAAAAGTCAATAAGTTTAAAGTGATTAATGATATCAAACTTTAACAAGTTTACAGAGACACATATTAATAATATATAGATTGATTAATAACATTAAATTCATTATAAGTTTAATAAGAGAGTGTTTTATCAAAAAAACAAAAACAAATGATTGTCTAAGTCATGACATGTGATGATTTTATGATTAAGTTAGTGGTAAGATTAATAGAAATTATCATCGATTCTATAAGACAATTAAATTTTCACATATTGAATTTTTATAGTCTGAGAGATTGATAAATAATCTTCTGAAGAATTTCGACCCATTTCATTGTATCGTTGTTTTTGAAGCTATTTCATATTGAGAACAATTTGTTTTTTTAGTAGAAAGACATATACATGAAGCAATTGTACAACACACAAAGGGATTTAGATTTAATCCATAAAGACAAAAAATCTCCCTCTTGTGGTTGTAAAGTTAGATTTATCAAAAGCTTATGATATAATCAACATTTGTATTTAAGCTTGATATTATTTCATGTTGGTTTTAGTCTTTCGATAGTTAATTGGATTATGGGTAGTGTCACTTTTGTTTCTTTCGTTGTATTTATTAATGGATTTGTCTCAGCGTTTTTTAAACCCACTAAAGGGTTGAGGAAAGGTTGTTCTTTATCATCATTAGTGTCCCTCATTGGTATTGAGGGATTGAGTAGAGCAATGGAGGTGAATATTCAGAAATTTGTAAGTAATTTTAATGACTTTGGGGATGGGATAGAGTAGAGTTTGAATGATTGTTTCCCCTTTAGGTCCTTTAATTTGTATGAGGGGCTCACATAGTAAGCTTCTTGAGAAATCCCAATGGATATGGGAAAAGAGATTGAAGTTGGTTTTTGGAAAATATTAGAATTCTAATTTTTAATTAGTGTAATAAATGGATATCTCGATGGAGGAGATTAACCCTTATTAAATCAATGTTGGAAGATATCTTGTATATTGACACTCTTTGGTCATCATTCCAAAAGGGATTTTAGAGAATATAAAGACTTCTTCAAATTTTATGGGGTGGTAAGAGTGATAGTGGGGGTATTCCATTGGTGAAATGATACTCCATAGAAAAACCAAAGGAGGAGGGGGGTTGGGGATTGAAAACCATCCATACTTTTGGTTACTTTCTAGCAACAAAATGTCTATAGATTTTAATAACAAAGGATAATTTATGAAAAATAATAATAAAACATAATATATTTTGAAAAACATTCTTCGACTAGATCAAAAATTAAAAGAAAAATAACAAAATATGTCAATTCAATGGAATTCCACTTAATAAAAATCATTTAACTTAGAAAGTTGGAAAGAAAGAACATGTTAGAGTTGATGCTAATTTAGTTATGGGTTGTGGTGAAAAAATATCTCTTCATTCTAAAATGATATTATTCCTTCATGATAAAAAAAATTTCAATCTAAACCAAGTAATTGACCTGTCTATAAATATATGACAATAGGTATGGAGCTTTCAAACCGATTAAATATTAAAAAAAAACAACATTTATGAGATTAAAATAAATTAATAATAATATTGAATATTGAAAAAAAAAACATTTATGAGGTTAAAGTAAATTAATAATAATATTAAAATAAACCATCTAAAATAAAATATATCAAAAACTGAAAAAAATTCAAATACTATAAAATCCATAATACAACATAACTTACACTTTAACCCAACCCAATAGTAGATTTTAAAAATAAGGATAATGAAATGCAATGATTAATCAATTTCTCACTCTTTGTTTTAATTACTACATATTTTCATTTATATTATTTTTTTTAATCAATAGATACAAGTAAGGTAATGGCCACCATTTGCGTAGGTATTTAGAAAAAGTAAGAAATGGATATAAAAGAGTGAAATTAAAAAAAAAAAAAAAGTTGTTAAGTTAAATTTAACAATGTTAATATAATATATATATTTATGTAAAAGTGTTTAATGTTTGTTTATATATAATTTGAATAATAAATTATATAATATTTATTTATATTATATTTTTGAATTATAATTATAGATGTGAATTTTTTCATTTTAATTATTTAATATTTAATATTTTTATTTTTATTGAAAAATGATATTTATATTTTATGCTTTATTTTTAATATACACAAGCAAAGGTTAAAGGTTTTTGGATTTGATTTTGTAAACTTATTTTAAAAAGAGATAACAAGAGATATGTTAACATATTCATTATTGTTCTCCGTAACTCCATGGTTACAAGAAAAATGAAAGATTCAAAATAAACTTATGAAAGATTAATTTTTTTTTGTTACAAGCACTATGGAAGATTCAAAAATTTGATTTATTATTAAAAGATTTTAATGTTGTTTTGATATGATAACATATTTATCATTATTTTCACATCTTTATGGAAAGCAATCTAATGTTGTTTTGCATATCAATTGGCTATATAAATTGTGTTGGGTAGGTTTGTCATACACCTTCCATTGCTATAGTGGAGTAGAGAATAAATGTAGTATTGTAGTGTAGGAGAGAATACATGCAAAGTTGTAGCATGAATAAATGTGAAGTAGTGTCAAAGAATAAATGCACAGTTGTGGAAATGAATAACCTATTGGTGGTTTCTAGTATGTAGAAATGGTAAACCATAAATGGTTTATGATTTTACAATGCCTATTTATTAAGTACTAGGGTTGGAGGAATTCATAGATTGTAAGTTTTGTCTTACTGTTATGTGCTGAAATTTCTCCAAAAATATGCTATTGTCGAACACTCTTGTTGAGAACAAAAAGATTTTGTATTGTAACCATTTAGTCGCTGAACAATACATTGAATGTGCTTTAGAGTGTGGGTGTTTTCCCTGGGAAATCTTGTTGTCTATGGTTTGTTGTTTATTTATTTGTTGCAACAATTATTTTTTTAGTTTTTGCACATTCTTCTCTCATACATTAGTGTAGGAAGCATAATCCATACCTATGCTTCCTTTTATTGG